>JALGBA010000644.1:600000-776650 GCA_023970755.1 Azemiops feae | reverse complement strand
AGAATCTTGGCATGCAGTTTTTGCAACTGTTCCTGTATCAAGAGATTTAGTCATTCCTTTATATTGGACTTATCACTGCTCACCTTAATTATTACAGTGCAAAAGGAAAGTGATTCAGCAAAGGAACCACCATTGAAGAAATTAAAACTGAGTGATGGAGGGAGGGAGGGAGGGAGGGAGGGAAGGACAATGAGAGGGAGAGAGGGACAATGGAAGGGAGGGAGGGAAGGAGGAAGGGACAAAGAGGGAGGGAAGGAAGGAAGGAAAGAAGGAAGGAAGGGACAATGGGAGAGAGGGAGGGAAGGAAGGCACCCACCCCAGTCCCACCCCCCTCCACCAGAGACCCACGGATTCCCCCCCACAGGCACCCCGCAACCTGAGTGATGAGCTGGCCACACACACCCCGGCCATTGACTTCGCTTGTCAAAAAGTTGCAAAAGGTGATCACATGACCCTGGGACACTGTAAACGTCATAAGTATGAATCAGTTGCCAAGCATCCGAATGTAAATCACATGACCCTGGGAATGCTGCAACAGTCATAAGTGTGAAAAATGGTCATAAGTCACTTTTTCCAGTGCCATTGTAACTTCGAACAGTCACTAAGCAAATTGTTGTAAGACGAGGACTACCTGTACTTTATCATTTTTTTCCTTTTGGGGGGGGGGTGTCAAGTTTTTGACACCTTGCTGGGTGACTGGTGGTACTCGGATGTTGCCTTATCCTAAAAGTGGTACAATGGGTGAAAAGGTTGAAAAGCCCTGGCATAGACTGCACAGATTATTCAGTTTGTAGCCCATAGAGAAAACGATAAATGTAGTATTTATCTAAGTATTAGATAAGTATTTGAGGGCTGAGTACTTGGCTGATAGTAAGCCTGAACATTTTACTGCATTTACTTTCGAGGAATCATTATTTAGGACTGCATTGCCAAGGCTTACAATTTAACCTTATAATCAACTCAAGGGATTGTTATAACACATACTTTTAAATTCATGGCAGTTTCTTTCTATCTTTCTATCCAAAATTATCGTCACAATGGGAAAAGTTTAAAACAGTTAAAAACCCTTACTCCTCAGCTATTCTAGGGTCAATTTTGCAGCACATTTGCTTATCAGCAGTCTAATGCCAACATTTATTACGTAAAAGAAGCAATGTTCTTAGATTAAAATTTTAATTTTGAATAGCTTAGAATAGCAAGAACCCCCATTAAAATGAAAGTGAAGCTGCACTTCGGTCAAGTGTATTAAAATAAGAGTTTAAGGAGAGCCAATGAAGTGGTTCTCAATTTGGTTATTAGAACCTTTTCTCCCAGCCTTTTTTTTTTTAATTCAAGATTTCCATAAGAAGCAAACAAATAACACAGTAGAATAAATGTAATAAATAAATTATACATCCATTACCTTTGTTACTTGATCTGTAAATAACTGCAAGCATTCATATTTTATAGCTCTATGGTATTACAAATTTTCTAGATCTTTCTTTATAAGCAAACTTGAGTCCTCATAATAATATTTTTTTTTAAAAAATCAGACTGTCAAATTACATATGAGAGTTTGGCAGAGACTGGGAAAGAAATAGAAGAGGTAGCAGCACATGAATGAGCTGATAACTCACCGCACTGAAAGTAATTCAGCCAAGGTGAGGGGAAATCTTAGGAAAAAACATGGTGAAGTATTCAAGAAACTCTGCCTTAATTATTGTAAATGAAATGTGGAAATTCCTTTTACAATTTTGTAAGATTCCATAGTCAGGCAAGCATTAAAAATATCTTAATATATGTATTTCTTGCTTCCTTGGTTGTGCCCAGCTGTGTGGGCCTTGAGAGAAATCTGCGACTAAAAGCAAAATACTAAGAGTATGTCAAACCATACAAAACAAGGAAGATCAAATTCATCCTTCCTCTTGCTTTTTCCTGTGAACAAAGAAAGCCGCGCTTAAAGTACACAAAGTTTCTCTATATATCCAGTTTTGTCCATCATATCTACTGAGTTCAGAATGCAACTGATTAAAATATAGAGACCAATACAATGCCTGAATCATTCCTCAAGTAGCAGCAGCTGTTGAAAAACTGTGGAATTTTTTTTTGGGGGGGGAGGTTGCCACCCTTTGTCTGATTTGTTCCTCCCATCATAACTGAGCTTGACACCCAGCACACCACTCAAAGATAAAGGCAGCCTATTGATTGCAGCTGGTTATGGAGTTCTGCTGTGCAGAAAATCAGATTTTCCCCAACTATTTTTTAGAAAGAGACTACCAGCAGCTCAGACTGTTGTCATTAACAAGTAAGCAGGCCAGTACCATAGCAACATCAGGTAACTCTTCTTAAAGCTAATTACCTAATTTGTGCTTTTCACTCTTGTATGACAGAATCTTTCAAATTATAGTAAAACTGATTGCCATCTCCACAGTAGGAGGTCACAGTGCCTTAAGTTGCAGTTGCCTGGGACAGTGATCTGTGCCCGTACTTCTCTCTAACTTCTCCATAAACGGCTAAGGAGAAAAGAGCAAGTCAGCATCTCTGTGTTACAGACTTTAATACAAAGATGCCCAACAGACCTAAAGCATACTTGCGCTTCACATAGATGAAAAACTACAAAACTGCTCTGGAATAAGGATGAGGTTATATTGCCTGTCAGATGAAAGACTTCATCCAGGCAGGTAGAGATGTTGCAGAAAAGAAATTCAGTCTTATGTTGTAACCATAGCAGCTGCAATAGCTTGTCAGGAGCCACTAGTGTTAGATACTGTACAGTAGCTCTAACTTTCATATGTATAGTATTACTGCATGTGGGTTTACGATAACATAAACTTCTAACATTTTAACAGGGGACAAGTGAGGAAAGAACAAAGAATTGTCATGAGCCCATTTTGGGCAAATGAGTCAGTTCCAAAGTGTGAGTGAAGTGCATGTGTATGTGAGCATTTGCACACATGTCGGAGTGAGTCTTGATGCTACAATGGCTACCTACCTTGCTTCAGGCCACTTTCCAATGTCCTTTATGTGTTGGCTAAATGACCATCAATGTTTCTTATCACATACAAGGCATTTCCTCCCCTAGACCTGAAAGTGTCCCACTGCTGATGTAGACGTGCCTATAAACTGTCAGTGGTTCAAGCCAGCTGCCCCGAAATGACAATAAGTATAGGGTTTTCTTCTTCCTACCTGCATTTGTGTCTGTACATTATCACCTGGCCTTTGCATAGTGCTTGGAAATGTCATATCCCTTTGACCTTCCTCCCTGGGCTATGCAATGTACAGCAGTAAAAGCAATACAAATGGACAGTTTTGCTAAAGCATGCACAATTGATTGCAATGGATCAAGGATCACTAATGGGTATGAGTCCAGATTCGATTTTCTCTAAAAGAGGAGAAGGAGGAAGTTGAGGAGGATGCAGAACTGTGAAAGCAGCAGGCATCCCAAAGGTTGTATCTGCAAGAGTTTCCTTTAGGCAGACCATTAACCAGTCACTAAGTTTTGCCTATTCTTACAATTCATTTCATGTACAATCTCCTTTCTGTTGCAAAAGTTAAAAATCTTAACTCTTCAGACATTGCTTAGATCAGACCTTTGCTAAAGAATCCTTGTGGGGAAGATAAGATGAGGGAACATTGTAAAAAAACAACAAATTTGGGAAATAAATCAAATAAATAATTCTTGTATTGTTTTGGGATTGAGTGGGCATGCAGATAGCCATCATTCTGCAATCTCCCTACGGTTATCCATACCTCCAATCTGGAAAAAAAAAGGCATGGCAGGAATTTTTCCATGATTTCCCTTGGTACTGAACTGAGAACGCCAAGAAGATGGAAGTTATGTGGAGATGTGATTGATGAAAAAGAGAACATTCATTCTAGGTAAGTGCACAAATCCTGTACTGAGGGGAATTTCACTAAAATTTATTTCCCTACTTTTTTAGAAACAAGTTTCAGTGCACTTTCTTTGTATTGGATAAGTAAATACACAGAAGAAATTATAAGCAAAGCATTGTTGTAAACTGAATTTATATTGTTTAGTCACTTCAAGAAAGGGAAAAATCTTTTATAAGCAATTCTTCTCAAGCAAAGGTATAAGTCCTTCATAGTAAAGAAAGAACATAAAACAAATTATAACATAACACAAGCAACATTTACTTAGGAGTTTTCACAGGCCACTGTTTAAAAACAGTACACATTATTTATCTGTTTCCTTCATCTTGATCTGTAACTTTCAGTTTCCAAGCTGGATACGTAAGGGGGAAAAAATCCCAGTTTTGCAAAATAGAATGGAAATAATGTCAAACTAAAGATAAGATTAAGATAAAGCCCTACCATACAAAAATAGCTCAAGGTACAAATTGTAGGACATTGACTTTTCAAGTGTTCAGACTGCTTTCTCCATTTTTTCCTCTTCTGTTTATCTAGTTAAAGAGGCATAGTTATAATACATTCAATTGAATGCTACTGTAATTTGAAATTTAAATAATGTATTATTATTAAATGCATATGCCACTCAAGTCTTAATTACTCGGATGTTCTTATGAAAATATGAAAATGTTTTTTTTGTAAAACAAATGGAAATAATAATGATAGTTATTATTCAGCATGATAAGAGTACACTAAATTGTGTCCTTAAGTTTAAATCCTTTATAGTCCTGATATATTATAGAATTGATGGTTCTTGAGGATTGAGGATTCTTCTTCCTCTTGCTTAAACTCAGCTTTTATATCTTTTCATTCCCACATTTGCTGTTTTATAACTGACAGCAAACACCATTAACCTTCCAGCTCTATTCTATTCTAGGTTTCAAAATTAATAATCAGCTGGATTTCCTACAGACTACAAAAGCCAAGACTAAACCTTTTAATATAATAATCTCATTCAACAGTTGAGTCTCTGAAATTTCTTCTCCTGCATCTCACCTCAAAAGTTCAGGGTTGCAATTAGTGCAGTTGATCATTTGGATTCATGGAAAGACTGACATTAATAAAAAAAGTTTTTTTTTTTATTTCAGTGCTCCCTGAATGAAATGTTAGTAGGCCGTGAAGGATTCTCTAGGATGTGATGGCAGAAGAAGAAAGAATATTGTAACTTTTTTCTGAAAGGTTCTTCAATCTTTTCCCGAAACAAAATAACATTTCCCCCCTTTATTCAAGTAATTCATTTACAGATTAAATTTAGCTGACAGAAATCACAGAATGATATCTAGATTCTGATCATGTAAGCATACATATATACACTGATTTACACAGACTTCAAAAAGATTTAAACACAGATAAGGGCAGCTGTATTGTCGAGTTTTGTGGCTGTTTGAATATAGGATCAGTTGAAAACTGTGAACTGCCAATGCATGATGTTTGCCAAAGAATATGAATGTAATTTGGAGAGAGGTATAATTCTGATAGCTCCACCACAACAACACCCTCCCCAGATCTATGTGTGAGCAGTGACATTGCTAAGGGTGCCATGGCTTCTCTGGGACAGAAGGAATTAAAACATTCCAACATTTCAGGATTGCTTGGAGTTTTGGAGATTTTCAGGAAATTGCTCTGGATAAGATGTTGTCCCTTAACCTCTGACCTTTGCTTTTAGCTTCTGCCAATAATAAGAAAAATCAAACTTTTTTTTTTCAGAGGGGAGGGATTTTAAGGGTGAATAACCTAAACACTTATTTTACTCACTGGAGCATCTGCATTGGTGTTGAAAAAAATCAAGTCACAGTCATGTGAACGATGCCACACAAAATCCATTTTTTTTCATGCATTATGACACATATAAAAAGAAGTGGACCATTTGATTGTATGATAGTGATCACCATCTTGACTTTTTAATCCCCTGTTTAGCCCCAATATGTAACCTAGAGATAATAGGGGGATTCTAAAGGATTCATATGGTCTGTTCATTTCCCATCCGTCTTTTTTATGTCAATAGCTTGTGATGGGGGGCTTAGAAAAACTTACTTAAATAATGTATAATGTGGTTGATCCACACCTGCAGATTAATATGCAGAACAGAATTTACTCACTGTCTTTTCACTTTATGAATGTTCTTTAAGATAATTATAGAAAAACATTTTTTTAATCTGGAAGAAAAGAACATTTTAAAATAATGACAATGTATGTAAATATATAAATGTGGATTTAAACGGAATTTTTCATTTAAAAACACAGCTACAAAGGATTGGAATCGATATATGGGCAAGACATATAGAATACATTTATTTGAATATTTATGATATTATAAATATAGAAAACTTCATATGAAATGAAACAAATCTTTGGTTGGCAAGCACACATTTTTCTTTGATCTATGTTACCTACAAAATATTTAAATCTACTCAAGATATTAAAATTCACATTGTGATATATATATATATATATATATATGTATGTATGTATGTATGTATGTATGTATGTATGTATGTATGAATGTATGTATGTATGTCTTTAATTGCATTGAAAACACAAATCCTGGGTGTGTGCATGTTAGAAAACAAAAGAAATCGAGCACCAGCATAAAAGTATAAACAAAACTGTTTAATATAAAACCACTTAGCTTTTGTCGGCCAAACTGCCGACATCATCAGAGTGAAAGTAAAGGATCTGGGAGTTTACTTATATGGCCAGCTGCTTCTGTGCCCTGCTCCTTGAGCGAGTCACCGGTTCATTTGCTTCGATCTGCCATAATGCTCCTAGTCGTCCCGTACCTATCAGCATATTGGCGAGTTCACAAACTGTTCCCCCGCCCGCAGTCACTCTCTTAGCACGCGTGCAAACGCCCAGAGGCTGGTTATCCAGCTGCTTTTGCTCTTCGTTCCCCTCCCCCCTTTCTTCTAACCAAGCCTGAGCGTCCGTCCCAGAGTTGAATTCAGGGCGCACTACAGATTCATTGTCCTCCCTGGGGGTTGCGGTTGTTTCATCTACAGCCATGCTGTTCTGATCCTGCAAGGGGGTGGGAGGGACAGCGCCGTAACTCACGACGAATGCAACCACTCTGTTCCTTCAAGGAGCAGGGCGCAGAAGCAGCTGGCCATATAAGTAAACTCCCAGATCCTTTACTTTCACTCTGATGATGTCGGCAGTTTGGCCGATGAAAGCTAAGTGGTTTTATATTAAACAGTTTTGTTTATACTTTTATCCTGGTGCTTGATTTCTTTTGTTTTCTAACACACACACACACACACACACACATCTGTGTGTGTGTGCGCGTGCGTGCACGTGCATGCTAAGGCAGAGTTCTTGCTTGATATATCAAAAAGATCTCATTTTAAAATAATGCCAGGTAGTATAGTTTTGGATTCAATGCAAGACACACAGTGCAAAACATAATTGACAAATAGAGTAGAAAGTCTGGCATGTAAGGCAGCCACCCTTTGACTTGCTGAGTTGCTTCACAATGTAGAGGCAATAAAGTTAGCCTTTATGAGGCTCAGCAGTGATGCGTTCTGCCTCATCAAGGTGTTTCATGTCATTTCAGAGGTGCAAAACAATGGATCAGTTTCACATAGCTCTTCACAGTGGGAGGACTACTTATGGGTTAATTCACAAAGTAAATTTTTATTGGTCTTTGATGAAACCCTTATTAAAATGCTGGAGCGAATGAGCCAGTTGTCAGATTTACATTCGGTGCTTGTAATAGTTTGTTGCACTTTCTTATGGTAGATGTGACATTTAAAGTCTATTTACACAATTTGATGGTCCAATCAACAACATCAGAATGACAGCACAAAGCAGTACCACACTGAAAATGCTGCAGCACACAATTGGAATGGCATGGAGCATTTGGACATCATAGAACTTTTAAATAATTATGCCCACTACACAGAGAATTGCCATAAGCAAATGATCTACAATTTATCCACAGAACCTGCATTAATGTATGAACTCTGGTGGGATGTATTTCATGCATTACTAAGGGAATAGGTACCTATTATTCATGGGAAGGAAGATCTGCTACAATTCTGACTTAATTTTCTACTCTTCATTATTTGAAAATCTAGGCAGAGGAAGTGTAAATGAGTATTGTCTTATATCTGGCTAGAAGTGGCAGAAAGCTTGAAGTCAAAGATAATGCATTTTGAGTCAGCTGTCCTACTTCATATATTCTGCATATTATTTCTTCCTAATATGTCTCAGTGATCAGGTTTCCACTCCATGGGTTACTAATACGTTGTATGCACAGTGCTGCAATCCTAAGGGTAAGCAAAAATAACGATAGGTCACATGGAACTCTTCCAAAATGCAGCTTATTTTGAGAAGAAGCAGTCTTTGGGTCGTTCCATCACTAAGAAAGAAAATGAAAGACTGGCCTATTTTCTGTGCAATAACTTTTAAGTATTTGCTCTAAAACATTTTAAAATGAATCAAAACATGGGCTCTTGGACACAATAGAGCAGCATCCATTTCAAACCAAATCACATGGTGGTTTTATGCAGGACTAAGTCTAAGCAGTGCTTTAGAGAAACATTTGGGGAGCTACAGTTATTCAGCAGGACTGTTGATGGCCATTTTAAAAGGAGATGGAGATATTTATTCAGATAGTTGCTCAATTAGCCAGCTAGCTTTACTTATATACTGTCTTGATTGGCATTAGCAGAAGCAAATTCGATTAGCTTCATCTAAAAATTACTAGACACAGGAGACTAAAGAACAGAGCCAAACAAGTCAGATAAAATATTTGTCCTTGCATCCCTAAATCAAAGCAAAATATTATCTTCATTCACTTTTGACATTAAAATCAAACAGGAACATGTTGAGCATTGCTGATGGTGTGATTGGTTTCATTTAAGGTTAAGTTATAATTTATTTAAAAATTCTCAGTCCCTACGAAACAACATCTTGAGAATTTGAAACAAGCCCAATTTTTGAAAGAGAAATGGAAGGAAATAAGACAAAAAAAAAAGGAGAAACAAAAGACTCTATATACAAGTAGTCCTTGCTTGAGATGGTAATTGAGACTGGCAACTCCATTGCTAAGAAATGTGGTTGTAAAGCACAACATAAACTTGACCATAGCAACTTGGCAGTTGCAGCAGTCCTAGTTGCCATTGTTGGGTGAATCCCACACAGCCACAGCATCGCCATTTGCAACAGAATAAGAGAGTTGGAAGAGACTTTGGAGGTCTTCTAGTCCAATCCCCTGCTCAAGCAGGCCACCCTATAACATTCCAGATAAGTAGCTATCCAGTCACTTCTTAAAAACCTCCAGTGTTGGAGCACCTACAACTTCTGAAGGCAAGCAATTCCACTGATTCTTCTTACTGTCAGGAAATTTCTCCTTAATTCTAGATTGCTTTTCTCTTTGTTCAGTTTCCATCTATTGCTTCTTGTCTTGCCTTCTGGTGCTACTGCTGACTTTGTTTGTCAGAAACAGGGAAGGTTATCAATGGTGACCCCATGACTGTGAAACATTGCAACAGCATCACCAAGCACCAAAATGACAATCATGTTATTGCTGGGATGCTGCAACATTCTTTTTGTTACATCTTTCGCTGCATCTTTTTTCCTTATGTGTGCTGTCTAGTCATTCAGTTGGGAGATTAATTTATATTCTAATACGTTTTCCATATTTTTGTTTGCTTGTTTCTGCAGTCATTCCACGTTCACATTTTCTTTTTCTTCCCTGTCCAGTTTTTCCCAGGAGCCACTACTGATGCTAAAAAGTTGTTTTGTCCCACATTTGCAACCTCTCAACAACCTTGTTTTCTGTGTTAATTACCTTAGTGTTCACCTTAAACAATCAAATCAATCATATTTTTAAATCTGTATTCTTTTGCCATGTTTATTTATGAAATGGCTTTTACAACACATATTTTTCCAAGAAGCAAATAGTAATCAGGCAATCACCACTCTCATTTATTTTGGAATGTTCAAATGACCTAACCAGTTTTTCTGTATTTTCTCATCTTGTTTCCATCTATCCATCCATCCATTTATATAACCTAATAGAGTAACCTCCTCTTCCCCCCCAAAAAATGCATTTATTCAAAATGTTTCACAATTTCCCCAGGACCTTCTATTACCATAACTCACTGAAGTACAATATACAACTATCATCAATGAATGGTTTTCTATTTTCATAAACAGCCACAACCAAATGATACTAATCCATACTTTCTTACATAAATGTATATTCATAACTGGTCGTACTCTTCGCCTTTACTGTTGTTTGACTGCCAGCCGGTGTTCGTGGATCTTGGTTTTTAATTGATGTGAGGTTTGTCCCACATAGAATTGGTTGCAATTGTTACAGTTGATTTTATAGATTGCATTGTTTCTTTCATCCTTCTGTATCTTGCCTTTGGTTCTGGATAATTCCTGGCAGAAAGTGGCTGTGGATTTGTGGGCTATTGCTATTCCTAGGGGTTGGAGAATTCTGGCTGTCATTTCCGATACCCCTTTTGTGTATGGTAGAGTTATTTTTTGTGTGGTGCTGGCTATGTGGTTTGGGTCCTTTGTGTCAGAATATGAAGTTTTTTGGATAGCCATTATAGAGAAAGATGTCGAGTAACTGTTTCTCTTCTGTTTTTCTAGTGTTGTGCTGCTGCAGTGTGTCCTGGCCCTTCTGAAGAGAGTCTGGACACAGCTTCTTTTCTGTGCAATGGTGTAGTTGCTTGTGAAGCTGAGGATCTGGTCCATATGTGTGGGTTTGTGGTAGATGCGGGTTTCCAGTTCTATGTATAGATATATTTTATGACTGTTAGCTGCCCAGAGTTACCCTATGATAAGATGGGTGATCAATAAATTTTAGAAATAAATAAATAATAATAAAGATAGTCAGTTTTGGCACATTCTGGCAAATATTTAAGAATTCAGACAAAGCTTAGTTTTACTTCCAGGTGTTCCCTTACTCTCTCATGCAAGCTAGGATTTGCAATCTAGAGACTATCTTGCAAGAAAAAAATACAATGCCCATATATCCCAAAATGCTGTGTGTAGAACATGTATATGGAACATACTTAGGGTATATATTGTGTTTTCACATGCACAAAGTACAAGGATCTATAGTCATGTTTTTTTTTTAAACTCATAATATTAAGAATACATAGCTTTTTGTAATTTTGTTTGCATTTTTTTCTTGGGCAAGGTCCAAGGACTAATGTGATTTTAAGAGTGGTTAGATAAATGTATGTATTAGAAAAAAATGTATAAAATCATCATTCATATTAGGAGCAGTTTTCCCCAGAGAGGGTGACAAGAGAAAACAATTACCTAAACATAGTTTTTGAGCTCTTAAGTTTGCTGAATCTGCTGAATCTGCTGAAAAGAGCTCTGTGTCAAAGCAAAATGCCCACAACAAGCAAACAAAATTCTGGAGTAACTGTATGTGACACACTGTGGTGACAGTCTGCATACCCTGTTTGGAGGAGTTTCAATCAAACGAGAAAAAATAGTAAGAAATGAACCTTCCAACATAGATTACATCCTCCAGTCCACACTTTCCAAATTCCTGGGCTTTTTCCTCAATAACTGATGCCAGTCTGACATCTAGTGGTTACAACCAACTCAACCCTCTCAGAGGGATCACTCTCTTCCCAAGAAACTTTGAGTCTGTTGATATAAATAATTGCTCTTTGCTAAAATAACTGCGCTACTTTGAATCAGGAAAGGACAGTTTGAACCCAGGTAAACAGGAAGTGTTGCTGATGTCGAAGGGATAAAGCTTCTGGGCAGGAAAAGAGATCTATGACAGGCACAAGGCAAGAGCTTTTTGCGAAATGTGTCTTTAGGATAATAAGAAAGGATCCCAGAGGCCTTTTATCCCTCTCACAATTCTAAAGGTGCTGCTGAGCTTCCCAATCAGGTAGAATTGCAAGGCAACCTATTAAAGGAAAGGTAGACTTTGTAAGCCCCAGACTTCCATCCTGTCCTCAAATTATAGTATCACAGGAGGAAAATTCTACCATTTAAACATAGACTTTCTATATTATATTGAAGAGAGAAAAATTAAACACTTCAAGGACTAAAGCTAATTCTGCACTGCTTTAAGCTTCTCCTCTGCTTCTCTGCTCCTGAATGCTTCTCAAGTCTATTTTAGAAATTTAAATCCAGATTGCAAAAGGCTTTCAATAGATTGGACCAATGTTCTGTCTAGACTATGGCCACCACATTGATAGCCCTTCCCAGCTTCTCTAGTTGGTTTCTATGGCATGACCCAGGGCCTGCCTCTTTCTTTTAGGGATTTTTCCTTCTTCATTAGTCCCCATGCCTTTCCTTCAATTTCTAGATGTTTGCACACATGCATAGCATCAACCCCCTTCTCACATTACTTTCTTTAACACTAAAGTAGAGCCTTTCCCACCCCCTTTTCCTATTAAGGGACCATACCTGCTCTAATGTTAACGATCCTAGCAAGAACTTTGCAGCAAGAAATAGATGATAGTATAACATAATAGAAAAAAAGGTAAAATTTCCTATATGTAAAACTAAATATGTTATAAAATAAAGGAAAAGAAAGGGAAATTTTGGAGGATTGGGGGGGAGGGGAGAAAGCAAGGGGAACAGTCTTTACTCAGCCTGAGAAGAAACCAAAATGAATTATCACCAATCCTAGAAGCTCATACCCTATTCAACCCTTATTATCTCTGCTCTAGATGGCTAAAGAAAGCTCCAGTCAGAAAACAGGTGGCAGGTGTATTTATAATGGGTGGAAGGAGGATGTCGTCATGTTTTCCTGCACTCAGGAAGTGGTGAGTGGCCTATATAAGCAATCCACCAAGTAGAAAACACAGATCTTCCCCAAGGTAATGTTGGGACAGAGCTCAGGTCCCTGGAAGGCTGAAAAGCAGAGATCTTCCTCACCACTTTTGAGTTCTTTACAGCTCTTCTTTGTGAAAAATCCAGTGAGGGTCTTTCACTGGGAATAGATGTTTTGTAAAAAGCTGCTCATCATTTCCCACAAAGCCATAGATATGGCAATGAAGCTTTGAAGGAAGGCATGCACATCAATTGGCAGTGCCAGTTTCTTGCTTCCTGATGAATTGTAAGGACTTGTAAGGACAGAAGGCTGAGTCAACCTTGAGCTGGTCAGAATTGAACTTCTGGGCAGAGTTAGCTTGCAATATTGCATTCTAACCACTGTGCTACCATGGATAACAACAAATACCAAAGAATTTTATAAATGTTAATTAAATGCATAATATCTATCATTAGCATGGTTATTAATGATATATGCAATGTTATTTTGAGATCCTTATTCCTTTAGACACGTATGAAAGCAGTACTGGCTGGGGTCGAAGCAAGGATTGGGAAGCACCTTGCTGCAGGTGAGGGTGAACTATTATTTTATTGATTTTTAATGGATTTCTTTGCATTTAGTTTGATGCTATTTTATTATTGTGATGGAATGTAGTGAGTAGGTGGATCCCCAGGAAGGAAGGGGTGAATTCCAGAAGATTAGCCCAGATATCATATATAAGAGAAAGAAGATGAAGACAGTCCCTCCCTAATAGTCCATAGAGTATATTGTAGATGCAGTTAGTAGAGTCCGCAATTTGGCAAGATTCTGTCTATAGGTGTTTATAGACAAAATAAAGAACTCAACTTGGAAGAACTGCCACATGTCAATTTTGGTTTTGGACCTGACATTTGTACACTGTATTGCATAATTGTGCAATTTATTGATTAATGTCCCAAAGGTAACATTGATTAATGAATACTTTTACGGTATGATGTACTAAATATATTATATTTAATATAAAATAAACAAATTAATAAAATATAGTATGTTCTTAACAGAGGTTAATTAACTATCAATTAACATATAATTAATCGTATAATAAATAGGTGCCTTAGCAACAAAAAATTGAACATTTCAGGCTTTGGGGAAAAACATGATCACATGAAGCTTAAGATCCGATATTTGTGCACTTTTTCATCTTTTTTATGCTATCTAAGCAGAGCATAATTTTTCCAAATTGCCCATCAGATGTCCACAAAATAATCTCTAAATCTATTTAACAAGTTGATATTGTTCTTACTGTGCATGATTTAATTAATTAAAATAATTTTATTTCAATAAAAATCACAGAGACTAACTTCCAAGTAAGTTTACTTACTAGCAGATGTAAAGATCAGCTGCTTTGCTACAGCATTAAATGGTTCAGAGAGATTGAGTTTCAACCACTTTTGCCTCTTCACAAATCTCATCCTTCATTTATTAAAATCTGTTAATCCTGTCACAAAGTTTTCTCTATCGTGTTTTAAAAATGATTCTGTCATCAAAATCTGGCATACAAGAGAGCAAGGATGATTAGACATGCTATTTAGCTCTATGCTTTATAATTTTGCTAACTGCTTACTTTCAATGTCTTTTTCTGGCATACAAAAGACAGCATTTAAAAAGCATACAAATTCTGAAAGAAGGCTTAAGGAAAACCATTGTAGATCCTGAAAAGAATGTGTATAATCTTCTTGTAATATCTCCTTTCTCTTCCCCCCTGAAATAGTATAAATAAGAACACTAAAATTACCATGCTAATTTATATCTTTCTTTTTCCTCTCTTCATCTAATCTTTCCTTTGTAAATTAATTTCAGCACTTGAAACAAGTAGCTAAAAAATCCTGGAACAGTCATTCCAATTTCAGTTCTTCAAAATTAGACTCACCATGTTTTGTTAGTCAGTTCCTTCTCAGAAAAATCTGTTTCTATGGGAACAAAACCAACACAGTGAAAATATTAATTTGCAAGGTTGGAAGCAAAGCTTTTGGTGAGATTTGTATCCAGCTTGTTTAACCAAGTGAAGTGCAAAGGGGAAAAAATGGAGAGATGTTTTAATTCATATGGATAGTCTTATTAGCTACTCATAATGGTCTACTCTTTTACAGATGATGGTGGTGAACTTTCTGAGAAAGAATTACTATTTCCTTTTCATAAGATTTTGTAAAAGTTTGAAACTAACTAACACTGCATTGTATCTTATTACCCTTGGCTTGGCTTCAGTTACTCTCTCAGGGAACTCTTTTGTGACTCATTCATATCCTTTCAAGAACCAGTATTGTATGGTCTGGCTGTTGGGAAGAAAAATTCTATTTAGATGGTATTTAGATGGTATAAAGTTGATGGCACACTCATTTCTATCTATAGCTTTTGTACAAAACTGTAACCCCCCTGTAGAGTGTTTTTAATTATTACTATTTATAAATAATTGAAATTATTTATTCATTTATTAGATTTTTATCCTACCTGTATTACTTTATAAGTCACTCAAGGTGACAAACATCAATAAATCAGAATAGAGCTGGAAGGGATCTTGGAGGTCTTCTATCCGACCTCCTGATCAAGCAGGAGACTCTACATCATTTCAGACAGCTGGCTGTCCAATCTCTTCTTAAACACCTCCAGTGATGAAGCACCTACAACTTCTGAAGGTCAACTGCCTTGACAAAGGCAAGCTGTTCCACTGGTTAATTATTCTCACTGTTAGGAAGCCTCTCCTCAATTCTCTCCTCTCATTGTTTCTTGTCTTGCCTTCTGGTGCTTTGGAAAATATGTTGACCCCCTTTTCTTTGTGGCAGTCCCTCAAATACCAGAATACTGCTATCATGTCACCCCTAGCCCTAATACTCCTTTCTCCTCCTAATACTCCTTTCTCCTCCTATTTCCCCCTCAATAACCACCCTGTGAAGTTAGTTGGGCTTAGAGAGAATGGCTGGTCCAAAACCACCCAGCTGGCTTTCCTACTAAGGCAGGACTAGAGTTCACAGTCTCCTGGTTTCTAGGCCAGCATTTTAGCCACTATATCAAACTGGCTTTTTGAAATGGAATGAATGAAAGAAAACATTATCAGCACAAAGATCTGCAAGGCAAAACTTCACAGAACAAGAGAAAACAATCAGAAGAATCTGCAATTCATGCAGTAGAAGAGATATTCACCTAACCCATTAGCAATTATCAAGAGAATGAGTTATTTAAACTGCAAAGACAAATGAATTGTTCCACTGTATAACTAGGAATCTACCTACTCCAACGATAAGAGTGAATGATGATGGCTGATTTACCATTATTTACTCCAAAAGTATATTTTGGTGTCAGTGGGTTGAATGAGGACAAGTGAGACAAAGCTCCTGTCAAGAGACCTGGGGTGTTTCTGGATGGGGGTTATTCTTCCCCTAAAGAACCAAGTATGTAGTTTGACTATTTTATACTCAACTTTATTATTGGAGTCACACAAGCTTTTACAGAATGCAGTACTAGCTACTATTCCTGCTTTAGTTATTCCTGGACCATGATAGCTGGCTGAATTAGCCTGTGACTAAACTTTGGATTATGTATTTACATAGAGCTGCTCTTAGAAGCACTTTGGGAATTATAGTTGGAAGCAAAGTTGCCATAAGGTGTTGCTTATTCATTTGTGCTCTTAATTTAAAACTAATATAAAGATAAATGATTAGAATCTAGTACTGTATATAAAACAATGCCACTTCTTGGAGTGGCCACACTTCTAAATCTAGGGAGAAATATGTTTCAGCTCAACATTCAGCCAAAGCACCTGAAGGCAGGACAAGAAGCAATGGATGCAAACTAATCAAGAAGCAACCTAGAACTAAGGAGAAATTTCCTAACAGTTAGAACAATTAATCAGTGGAACAACCTGCCTCCAGAAGCGGTGAATGCTCCAACACTGGAAGTTTTTAAGAAGAGACTGGACAGCCATTTGTCTGAAATGGTATAGGGTTTCCTGCCTGAACAGGGGGTTGGACTAGAAGACCTCCAAGGTCCCTTCCAACTCTATTATTGTTATTGTTATTGTTATTGCTATTGCTATTGTTATTGTTATTGTTATACATTGCACAGAGATATAGAACAGAACATTCCTGAATGCTAAAGAACCTCTCTCATATATTTTTCTTGGTATTTTCAAGTGCCTAAGGAACTCTTTTGAGAGCTAGTGTGGTGTAATGGTTAAAACACCAGGCTAGAAACCAGGAAGTTGTAAGTTCTAGACTCGCCTTAGGCATGAGGTCAGCTGGCTGATCTTGGGCCATTCATTCTATCTCAGCCCTAGTAAGGACAGACAAAAACAAATCATTTCTGGAAATATTGCTAAGAAAACTGCAAGAACTAATCCAGGCAATTGTCAGGAGTCAAGACTGACTTGAAGGCACAAATAGGGGGGAGGGGAGAGGAAGACCTTGTCAGTCAACATGGTGGCATCAGTGGGGCTGACAATACCATACTGGTTTTGTTTTATGCCTTTCTATTGCCAATTTTACACTTTAATATTGTTAACAATCACCTCTGGATTTTTAAAACTGAAAATAGAAAGTGGTAAACAGCTGCCCAGAGTCACCTTATAAGGGAGATGGGCAGAATAAAAATTTAACAATAAACAAATAAACAAACAAAAAGATGGAATAAACAGGAAATAGCAATGTAATAATCTTCCAATTTTTTTAACCAAAACCACTGTAAACTTTTTTCAACTGCCATAGTAAATTACATGAGTTCTAAGTAGTGTCCAAATTATTTTTAATCCAGGATATCATTGTATAACATCATTTTAAACGACTGAAAGGCCATCTGATTTTGCCAAATTTTGGATAATTCTGTTTTTCCCAATCAGGTTTGTTTTCTGATGATTCTCTATGAAATATTTAACTGTCACCCAAAAAAAAAAAAAGACTGGTCATAAACACTAAGATTTTTAAAAGCAATTTTTTAAAAATAGGAAGCATAGTTTATTGACTATTTTGTAACCACAACTCAGCATTGATGCCATTCTTTTAACACACAAGCCATTACACAAGCCATAGAACAAATTGGCTGTTGCTTGCACAAATCTTCTCAAATTCCATTTCACTGTATTCATCTTTCATCTAATTTTTATAACAAACATTTTTTCTGATGCTGCTACAAAGCTACTGTATCCGTTCAAAAAAGATTCTTGGCAACTCATTTTAGCAATAGAATTATAAATAATTTTATATTGATATTGGGCAAGAGGTACATTCATCTCTAATACAAGAGGCAAATATATAATAATAAAAAAGAATATAAGGCAAGATATCAGTCATTATTATACTAAAGGGAGCCTTTATTAGAAATGAGATAAGGATTAAACATGAGTTCATAGAAAATGGGATGAGATATGAAATGATGGATTTGTATTTTAAGAGAAAATGATAAGTTGTTAATGTTTATATATTTTCTGGGGATAAAAGGCAAAAATTCTTTTCTTTTTCCCCTTTCTTTTTTTTTGGGGGGGGAAAGGTGTTTTACACTTTTGAAACCATTTTTTCCTTTTTGTACTATCTGATTTTTTTTCTATTTAGTATAATACTTAATAAAATTATTGGGAAAAATAAGAAATGAGATACTTTCTCTTAGGTGTTGGAAGAATAAAATATGTAGGATACAATTGACATTGGGAGATAAGAGGCAACCATCGTGCAAAAGGTATCTCAGTCCACAGAAGGAAAAGGGGAATGAGAAGCATCTTAGAAGAAATCCTCCCCCCCTAGTTTTTTGGAAAGTAAAAGTAAAGGAGAAAAGAAATGCTTTCAGACTTACAAGATGTTGTTAATGTAACCGTACAATAAAAGTAGTGTTAATACTCATGGTTTGTACTTCTTCTTCGGACTACCTTGAAGGGCTGATAACAGGACAATACTATGAAAGCTTTCAGTAAAAATAACGAATATAAATTAATGTATTCACTAAATACTATACCAATTTACTGTATATAACTTGCACCGGAAATCCAAATAAATATCCTAACAGGATTATTTCAAAGTAATTGTAAAGGTACGTGATATATATATATATGTTCAATGACACAGTCCTCAATTCCCGGAGATCGAGGACTGTGTCATTGAACTGATATGCCCGGGATTCGTATTTTTGCAGTCATCAAAGATATATATGATAACTCCCTCCCTCCTTGCTTTGCAAAATATATTTTAAGAATGCACAGATTTAGTAGTGACACATTTTTGTTATTCATTAACAAGGAAGAAACGTAAGACTTCCAAATGCCAATTGTGTCACTTTATTGCTTTTGAAGGCTAAAAAAAAAAAAAAGGAAAGGGAAAAAGTGCATGATTTTATGGTCACTTTATTATTAGTTCTTAAATGGATTAATTATCTAAATTGCCTCAAGAACAATTTCAATAAAGTTGTGCCCTTTAAAAAAAACAAAAGGCAATGAAAGACAAGATGAATCATAAAGTTCATTTTTTAAAAAACAACAACAAAAACAAATAAGGATTGCCATAAGATTTCATTTCTATTAACTGCTGAAATAAATCAAAGTGGAACAAGAAAACGGGTGAGTTGTTGGGTGTTGGTGTCATAACAATCTATCATTTATAAAAGTTAAGCAAGTGTATTACAGAAATGTTCAGGAGAGAGGAACTAGGTTAATAAAATGGGGAGCCCATGTCAGATCTTGCCATTTCATTCATTCATTCACAGTATTTGAAAACTGCATCCAAGCACAGTGACTTATAGGATGTTGAATGACTGCATACAGGTAGTTCTCACTTACTGACCCCTCATTCAGTAATTATTCCAAGTTATGACAGTAATGAATAATGAGACTTGTGAATTGTCCTCAAAGTTGAAGCCATTGCAGCATCCCTGTGGTCACTTAATTGCATTTTGGGCACTTAGCAACTAACCCTATTTGCAATGGTCACAGCATACTGTAGTCATGTGATTGCGATTTGCAACCTTCACAGAAGAAGACGACCAACAGCAAGGTGGATGGACTCAGTTATAGTAGCAATCAGTGCACATTGGAAGACCTGAAACAGCAGGTTACAGAAAGATTATTATGGAGGTAATCTATTATGCTGTTGCTAAGAGTAAACAACAATGTGATGGTCTATAACGGGGAATTCTGGGTATTGAAGTCCACAAGTCATAAAAGAGCCAAGGTTGCCTACCCCTGGTCTATAACAAATCAAATTATTCCACCACAATTTTGATTTTCATATGGAATGGACCAATAGGGCTGCAAACATTTTATAAATAAAATTACCTTGACTCTAAGGTTTTTTATTTTCCTGGCTTTTCCTTGCAAAGTCACTCATTATCTCTTAAAATCAATTTCCTTTTCTAGTTCGCATTCAATAGCACAATAGCTAAGTTTTTCTTGTACTACAATAGAACAATAACAGTGTTTGAAGAGTTCGCTGGTCTTTCATTTAGCTTCTGTCAATCACTACCCAGTCAGTAACCAATGTTTGCTTTTCTCAGAAAGCTAAATAGGACCAACCCTCATTAGCATCTGGGAGGGGACGTCCAGGAAATCCCAGAGCTTTAGGCTAGACTGGGAAGTTGAAGAAAATAAATACTGATTTTCTGTAGTATTGTCAGGAGAACTACACCAGACATGACATTGTTACCAGGACTCAAGAAGAAGCTCTCCCTTTCCCATAGTCCTTAAAAGATCAAATACAGGTAGTCCTCAACTTACAACCACAACTGAGCCCCAAATTTATGTTGCTAAGTGAGAAATTTGTTAAGTGAGTTTTGCCCCATTTTACAACTTTTCTTGCCGCATTTGTTAAGTGAATCACCACAGTTGTTAAATTAGTAACACGGTTGTTAAGTGAATCCGGCTTCCCCACTGACTTTGCTCACCAGAAGATTGCAAAAGGGGATCACATGACCCCAGGACACTGTAAACATCATAAATATGAGCCAGTTGTCAAGTATCCAAATGTAAAACACATGGCCATGCAGTTGCGGCAATGGTCATAAGTATGAAAAATGGTCTTAAGTCACTTTTTTCAGTGCTGTTGTAACTTTGAACGATCACTAAACAAACAGCTGTAAGTCGAGGACTACCTGTACTTCTCTATTTGTCTCCAAGAGACAGTAGGAGGTTTCTTTAAAAAAATAATCTCTTTTAAGTCAGAGTGGAAAGGATGCCTTGATGAAGGGTTACAAAAGCTGATGGAATTAGCAGAGATGGCCAAATTGACTGTGCTGATAAAAGAAAAGAACATAAGTACTTTTGTTTCCACTCGGAAACCACTTCTGGACCTTGTGCTTGAGTTGGAAAAAAATGATATTATGATTTTGGGTTTTACCGATTAGACTGATTTGCCAATACAGAAATGGCTAGTGCATACTACTATAAAAATGTAAAAAGTTGAGATTTGATTTTAATGATTTTACTGCAACAGCGAGAGTCGGAAGTCAATGCCTTTTGTTTCTTCCCCTCCCTTTCTTCACACCTTTTTTGTTTTCCCTTTCTCTATGTTGTCCCTCACTATTTGCTTTGGTATTTTCACATTTTATATTATAAATGAATAAAACTAATAAAAAAAATAATCTCTTTCTAAGTCAGAAAAAAAAATTGATTTCAGAGGAAGGATTCTCCTCCCTAACAATTTCCAATATTTTCATATAACTCATTGCCATCAAATTTTCCTTACTTAGAAGGAGATTTACACCAGTCTTAAGCTAACATTAAAACAAACAAACAGCCCAATGTTCATTATGGAGGGAAATAATTTTTTCCTCTATAACAAAAAGAACATCAGTGTCTATAGGAGGGTTGTATCAACAATCCAACTAGTGCACCCAACAAAAGAATTCCTCAAGGCAATTGAGTCCCATAAGGTAAAACTTTATTTGATACACCATCTCATAACTGAAGAAGCAAAACCAGCTCTGAGTTTTCCCATGCAAAAGCTTGCTTAGTTAAACAACAGATTCTTGTTGCCCCCACCCACTGGATGTGCACATTGTCCAATCATAATATTTCTTGTTTTTATAGGAACAGGTCACTTCTCCATCAAGCACCTTTGATAGTGACCTTGGTGTGGTGCAGGTTCCCATGGTCAATGAACGGCTTCTTGGCATTCCATTCCCTCCATCTGCTTTCTACCCCTCCATCCTTTTCTATGGCAAGTTGTTTAGTGATAGAAGCTAGCAGGCATCATAGCGATTCAATCTTGACAGGTGGCTAATAATGAAATATGCATGATGACATTAGAAAGTAAATACACAACTTACATATTTGCATCAGATGTTGGGACATAAGTGCATAAAGGCAGGATTGATGTCAGAAAATCATTGCACACATGTTATTTGTTATTGTGACTTGTGGCAAGTGTGGAAGAGAATGTTGCTTTTCTCTATCTTCTCTCCTTTAAATATTGCATAATAAGCCTGTGGATTCTTCTGTTAGTGGCATTTATTCTTTTGTATTCAGGCCTTTAAATTGTACTAGCAGCATCTCTGAATCAAGGTTTTGGATTGTTATGGAAATTGGTTATTCCTGTTCCATGTCCCCAAGTGTTCCTTTCTCCTCACATGATATAAGGAACTCTTAGATTTGGTTGTTACTAACCAAGTGTGCCATACAGAGTAACAATTATCTTCCTACTTCTCAAATCATGTCCTTGTTACTAAATAAAAATAGTTTTGCTTCATTAGAGAAGAATCTGGGCTCGCCTATACAAAATGTTGGTTGTTATGTTTTAGCTATGGTTCTGATTGGACTCAGCTAATCTCAAAGATCAAGTCAATACACTGAGAAAGTTTCCTTGAATAAATTCAAACATGAGCTAACGTTCAATTTCTTTTTCTTTAGTTATAACTCTGTAATCTCTTCTGGATCTCTAGTTCTTTTCTTTTGTCCAATTCCTAAGTCTCCTTCCTATTATGTTCAGAATAAACATGAATGCCAACCATACATAACAACTCAAACATCTGTCAAATTTTGCATTTGCATGTATGAATTCAGAACTTGCCAGATTGCTCAAAAATCCTTTTCATAACAATTCCCATTTTCAAATAAAATAAATTAATATTGCTGCTAAATTAAACCTGACATTGCTTAAAATGTGAAACAATCTGTTTGTAGCTGGGCAATCACTCAGTGCTCTGCTTTTATTAACTCTCAAGATGGAACAAGCTTTAAATATATTAACTTTGTTTAACAAAGTCTGATATTAAGACTGAAATGTCATTCTTCACAGTTCAGCGAGTTCTTTTAAATGTTATATGGTTTGCCTATGCTACCCTAGTTGCAGTGATGGATGTTTTTGTTTGATATTTTTTTTTTTCCAGTAGGAAATCATACTTCCCTCATATACATGGGCCTTTACATCCTACCTTTTCTATTAGAAAAAACTATAGAAGATCAAATATATTTGCTTTAAAACTCTCTTGATAACAGAAGGAAGACATTGTGACATGGCAGATACATTGCATTCCTCAAAATGTCACACAAGCAGCCAAATACAGATGTTAAATGTCTCGTTCACATGTGAATATATTCCATGCATTTTTGCCTGACCCACTTAAAAAAAAAAACTTCTATTGATCTTATCCCCTCTTTAAAAAACAAAAATAATCACTTTGGTGTAATGATTAAAGCACATGCTAGAAATCAGGAGACTGTGAGTTCTACATAGGCATGAAAGCCTTGAGTTATTTATAAAAATAATAAAGTGGGATAAAAAATTAAATTAAATAAATAAAATAATAATTAGTCTTTTTGAAATATCTTGGAAATATAGAAACCAGGGCTAACTATCTCCACCCTGCCTTTATGCAATTTGGAATTGCAAAAATTGTGCGGAGGTCTCTGCATTTACAGGGCTACTTAGGGATAAAGAAAACCATAAATATTAAATAAACAAACAAATACTCTAGCTCTGAATTAAAGTGGAGGCTGTTCTGATTGAGAACAAAGCTCCCCAAGATAAGTCCCTTTCTAAAGCAGTATTAAAAGTGTAGGGGTTCTGTAACTGGAACTAGAAAAAGAAACAAATTGTGTAGCCTTGCCTAACTATTGCTATCTCGCTTCTGTAATCAGCGTTTGCGTCAGGGACAAATTTCATGCAAGTGTGGAAAACATGTACATGGATGTGATGTACTGAAGGAGGGACTAAGGGAGTGTACAGGAATGATTGATGTCTTCCTTATATTGTAATAACTCTCTTGTCTGATTTTCATTGGCTAACAAAGTTTATAAAGCAATGCTACTAACTTTCTAAGGTGTGGCACTTCTGAACGCAACTGCTGCCAGTGTTCAGATTTTGTTCCCACCCAGGACTTATTTTGATTGAAAATAAAGTGCTGTACCTTTAAGAAGCCTCTGCTTGAGTTTTCATGATTGGATTTTTATGATTTCTCAAGTTTTGCCAAGGGCCAGTGACCTTACAAAGGCATAGAACATTTTAAAAGCAGAGCACTTACTTTGGCTCAGGAATTCTGAGAGTGGAAGTCCAGAAGTCATAAAAGGATCATAGTTCCCCACTCCTGTTTTACAGAATGAATAATTCCCCCTCTGCTCTAGAATGTTCCAAATCAAAGGTTAGCTCTCCTAAGGACTTGGGTAACAGCTCTTTTCACTTTCTTCCACCTTGCTACCTACCACTTTCATGTTGGATCTTCTCCATCTCGGCCTGTCTTATTTGTCCTTTTCTCTGTCACTCGCTGAAATGCTTGGCTTGTTATTTCTTTTAATTTTCTACTCGAATCCAACTAATCCATTGTTTGTGGCTTGCTTTTCCTGGTGGTCCTGCAAACCCCTCTTCTCTTCTGATTCAATTTCTTAAACTTTTTTCCCCTTCTCTACAGACATAGCCCACTACTGCACTTCTAATTTCTCCCCTGGTTCACTGTTAGCAACCCAAACTCCTTTTGCAATGTGCCTTGTGTTGCCCTTCTCCAACGCTTCAGAGAGAGAAAAGGCTTTTGGCGCCATTCTTCTTTCTCCTGAGGTTGCTTCTTTGAAGCTACTTTTACTTTTCCCTACCAAAGACGTCATGCATCTCTCTTGTATACTCTCCTAGCTGTTAAGTTTTTGTATCTTTATTCTAAGAGAATGGACATTCTCCCAAAAGGAAATCTCTTCTTATTTTCTTACCATTTTTCCTTTCTGCAGCATAATGAGCTTATCTCTTCCTTTGATCACTACTTATTTACTCCTCTTTTCCCAAGAATTCTATTTCTTCTGACTCTTTTAATTGCCACAGCCCTTTAACCTCTTGTTGCAAACCCAGATCCTTTGAAAAGCCCTACCGATTTTCACTAATGTTAACACCATTAATTTATCCCACATTCTATCACATCCTTTGGGTTAACCATAAAACATACCACTGGGTTTCTTTTGAGCACTAGACATGAAGGCATGGATGACTACACCTTAGCTTAGAAGAAGAAAACAGTTAGCCTGACCTCATGTTATGAATTTAGCTATTCTGGAATGATTCCTAAGGCTAATATTTTCCTTCCATGCATACTGTTTTTTTACATTAACTAGATCAGGGGTGTCAAACTGGTGGCCCGGGGGCCAGATGCGTCATGTGCAGGCCACACCCACCCCATTTTCTGCAAAGGCAAAAAATGTCATGGTACATCACAATATGTCAAATGATGCGATCGAATTTGACATCTGTGAACTAGATAGTTCGCTTTTTTAAAACAAATGAGAATTTTTAGATAGTATTTATTACTGATGTCTTTATTAAAACATTAAGTAGAGTTTTCATGTGATTAAGGGAAATACAACTGGTTCTATTTGTGAAGTATGAATTTCCCAAACTTTCATCTTGTTATTATATTTTAACCGCAGACATTGTATATTGGTGAGAAAAGCCTCCTTGCACAAACCTTAATCCATGTAGGATTTTAACTTCTAGATAACTATATGCAATTATAGATCTCCAGCTCTAAATCAGAGATATCAGGAATCAAACTGGAGGAAATTATATGGGTTCACTGACCCTTATTTGAGCACCTCTCCCTACAAAGAATGCATAAAGTAGGGATTAATATCTATATAACTTTACAGTATCTAGTGCAAGTTATATAACTATTTATTTAATTGTTTGGTAAACTAATACAGTGCCCATCTCACATAAGTGACTCTATTTCAAATTAGCACATTAAAAAATAAAGACTGAGGTGAAAGGAAGTCTCACTGAATTGCAGAGAGCAAAATATATGCCAAAGAACCTTAAATTAAGATTAATGCAATTTAAAAGGTGTTACAATGACAGGATGATACACTATAAGGTAGGTACAGTTATAAGCAAGCTGGAACATATGGGTATGTATTAAACACCAGAAAGATACCAAAAAGCCTCTTTGGTGACAGCTTAATATTAAAATAATTTTGCATAATGTACTGTTATTTGATCTGGAAGGATGTATTATACTGGAATCAGACAAGAAAATAAAAAAATAATTAGTTACCTAAGGAGCTAATGAGAAATGTAAAGTATATTTTAGAACAGGGTAACTATATCAAATAGTAAAATCTTATATGGTATTTATTTATTTATTTATTTCATCACATCCATTCTATTTTATATGTTTTCTGTTGCTACTAGCTTCTTAAATGAAGCATCCGGTGTCCAATGTGTTCTGGAAAACGAATAGTTTATTTCAGTTGGAGAAAAAGAGAGGCTCTATCATCGAATACATTTTTAGAACATTGAGGCAATAACTGGGGCTATTGGGAACATTAGAAGACTGTTGAAAAGGAGGGAAATTATTCCCAGACATTTCAGTTGTTCTAAAATTAATGTAGATGATCTCCCCAGACTCCATTAAATATTGTGATGGAATGCCTACAACCTTCCTTCCACAGGACAGATATCATTGGGCCAATTATTGGAGTTATGTGAGCAGATATAAGGGAAAAGAATTAAGATAAACAATTACTAGTTCCGTGTGTCAGTTTGCTGCTCAGAAAGACAGATAATTTCAATCCTATTGAAAAGTGTGACAGAATGCATAAGGACAATAATTTAAAGGAAAACAGCTGATTTTATTTGTGAGAAACAGTGTTCCCTAGTAACTGTTCACATTCTTCTTCAGCACAAAGGGAATAATATTCTATTTCTACACAATTTAAACATAAAAATCTTACAGAAATAACATGGAGGGTTACCATACATTACAGTTTTGAGTAAAATCCTCCTCTCTTTCATTATTTAAAGACCAGAAAAGCCTGAAGATGAAAGAGAGCTTAGTACTATGGAGTGTAAAAGATCACATGATAATGATAGCTAGAATGAAATATTGCTTGACAAAAGCCCCCAGACTGGTTTATTTAAAACATTTATAATGGTGTTACTTAAGGTTCAGAGGTAAATGACTTTAGTGTTTCATTCATCTTTTCTCTGAATGAGGCTTAGCCTTTTCCACATTTCAGTGATTGGCACTGTGCCCCATGATGCCATGGTGACTATGTGAATCTTGGGAAGCTGAAACAATTAACTCTCATCTCATTTCCTGCTTCAGGAAAAGGTAGTTTGCAGCAATTCCTCAGCAGGTACGAAGTGCACATTTTCCCACTCCATCACCTTGACCTGCCTCCATCTCCAGAGATTTCACCCATCCACCTCTAGCCCTAGTCCCTTGCTGTCATCACTTCATCTACCCCAGTGACTCAAAGACAGATATTTCCCACAACACAGCAGTTGTTTTTGTTGTTGTTGCTATTCTTGTTAGGAAGGGAAGGGAAGGGAAGGGAGAATTAAGGCAGAATCATGGCGCTAACTGGATGCATAATGTATACGTTTTAAGTTGTTCCACTCTTCTTTTACCTTCTACTCCCAAAAATATAATATAAGAGACAATGTAATGATTCAGTATCAGAATAAAATATTTTCACAATTTCTTTTTTTTTTAAAGGTATAAAGCACTAAACTGACACGGTGAGTTTGACTCTTCTAGAATAATCTAAGCTGTTTACAAATTTTACTGAATTGTGAAAAAGGAGATAAAGAAAAAGAAACTCCTTAGCAGTTAGCTGTTTTTTTAAAAAAAACAAAAATCATATGGAACTATATGGAAAAGCACCATCTGAAATAGAATCACTGCTGGATGCTGTCTGTATATACAGTCAAGATATTGCAATGGAATTTGGACTGGACAAATGTACCATGCTTAGCATCAAATGAGAAAAATAACACGAAGGAATCAAAATGCCCTAAAAGTCTGGATGAAGATGATCGCTACCAATACCTGGGCGTCCTTCAAGCTGATCACATCAAGCCCACTAAAGTCAAGGAAAAGATTAGAAGTGAATACATCAAGAGAGTGAAGATTTTAAAGTCCAAAGTCACTATTGTATGTACACAACAATAACAATTACAATGTTGATGTTGAGAAAACCTCATGTACCACAATCAAAGCATGAACACTATGTTAAAAAAAAATACTTGATTTCCCCCAGATGTACTGAAACTGGACTATAAAGTAATTGTCTACAAAAGGCCATGAGGGAGTGAGAAAAATTGGCTCCCTTTTCTATTTGCACAGTATGCTGCAGATGGCTTTTTGTCCCCTGCTAACCAGATTAACTTTCCCTGACCATTTTCCTTTAACCTTCAAAAGCTTCCTCTACTTATTACTCATTATTAGAGTCCTCCACAGAGCATAAATCATTTTTAAATAGTCACATACATTTGATAAAACAAACCCACTGTGGTTTGGGCTTACACCAAAGAAACTTGAAATAGCTTAGGATCAGAGAGCTGGACCACAATGAGCAGCCTGGCTGATTAAGGTCTAATTCAGAAAGGTAATAAACCAAGAATTTACAGTAGAATAGAATAGAATAGAATAGAATAGAATAGAATAGAATAGAATAGAATAGAATAGAATAGAATAGAATAGAATAGAATAGAATAGAATAGAATACTTTAGCATGTGTTTGTTTTCAGGCCCAGTGCAGAGATACACTGTATTTAAAATGCTAAAATTATTGGTTGAGAAGGAACCATGTTGAAATAACTGAATTTATTTATTTTAGTAGTCTTTCCCCTACCCTGTCACAGGAAAAAAGTATAGTTGGCAATTTAACATATATTTTTTCACATACCAAAGACAACATCAACCCTGCCATATTGTTCTCTCAAATAGACATTTTAGCAGAAATTTATGTACTTGTACCAAGCCTGGATATATAAACTTAAAAGTGCCAAAGGAGGGGAGGGGAACCACACACACACATGTATGGGTGGGTGGATGGGTGGGTGGGTGAGGGTGTGTGCATGTGCACACGCACTCACACATAGCTCTTCAATGTCAAAATTCTAAGAAAAATTGACTGGAAATAATTTATGCTGTGTCACCAGTTCTCTTCAATTATCTGTGAGGATATTTACACAGCCTAGAACAATTATTTACAGTGGAGGTGGAATTGCAGATGAACAGTATCTCAGATGTAATTCCTCAAGGCGGATGATTTGGCAGCCCTACTCAGAGCATCAGCGTGTAAACAGATGATGGCTTCAATGGTATGGAGAATGCCAGAGGAGTTATGCACAGTTTGATATACTTATGGCTTCCTTATATACAACACCTTTGGTCTTTTCATAAGCAGGTATGAAACTCTATTAATTCCAGGAACTCTATCAGCCTGGGTGTCCCATTTTAGAACATTGATTTTCTTTTGCCATCTGTGATTTTTTAAAAGGGTAAAATATGTTATGCAAACAGGAAGTACCAATCTCAAAGACAATTAGTTTTTAAATCTTAGAACTCTTTGCTTGTTTTGACTGACACTAACATTCTTCAGACAGCCCTTTTGTGAGATTTGGAACAGTTACTATGAAAAAAATACTTTCTTCTTATTGCCAGTACTTTGGAAGTACAAGATCACTCCAGATCCTTCCTCTCCCCTATGGGGACTGTAGGATTATACAGGAGCGAAAAGGCAGAGGGACGAGAATAACTTCATCTTGTTTGCTGTAGTTCTAACCCAACCAAGCCATTATACTCTCTTTTCTTAACAATGGAAAGGGCACCTAATGACTTCTTGCACAGATGGTCACTTCTCATTCATTCATTCATTCATTCATTCATTCATTCATTCATTCATTCATTCATTCATTCATTCATTCATTCATTCAACTTATGTTGCTACCCATCTCTAATATGTGTCTCTGGGCAGCAAACAATCATAAAATCAGTTAAATTAATTAAAAACAATTCAAAAAAAGTAAATATAAAGAGTAGTTGAGAAAAATTAAAATACATAGAAATAACCAGGAAACTGGGCACTTAACATACTCAGGATCCTAGGCCAAGGCACATAATCGGATCGTCAATGCTTTACGAAAGGAGACAGAACATCACATGTTCATTTCTTTCCAATTCACTGGGCTAGGATGATTGGCAAACTAGGCTAAATGTGTTGTGCATATACAGCTATTGTGCACATATTCTTCTCTTTTTAATTCCTGTTTCTGTCCATACTTTCCCAACTTCACTGATAAGCCTCAAAATCTAGCTGTGAGTTTGTCTTTAACCTAAATAATTTTATTATACTATATTACATCTATATTACAATATACCATGCTGTTTAGGAGCAGCAATGGATTTGATATCTGCTTTGTATTGTATTTGTATTATGGTCTGCCCCTTTACTGTCCTATTTTTTTTTTAGTATTTTTGTCTTGTTATTGTTTTATGCTGGCGATTGACCAAAACAAGGGAACTTACAATTTCCACACTGCAGAATTTGAAAAAGAGTAAATATTGACAAGTTGTACTTTAGGAAATACAAGATGTGGAAATTCAGAACTAATTTCTTATGCAGATCCTGTCCCCAAGCTATGATTGTCAGCAATTCAGCTCACTTTACTAAAGAAATGGAAATACAGTACTAGCTTTATAAGACCAAGGGTCCCACCGAGAGGATCCAACTTCACAGCATGGTTTTAGATACAGCTTTGTGTAAAGAGACTCCACAGATTTTTCTCTCTATTTGTGGGCAAAGAAACAGAGGGAGCCATTTCAAAGAATTTATGAAAATCAAAATACTTCCCACTAAGTTTCATACGATCAAGAGTTATGAAAAGAACTTTGAGGCATTGTTTTCTTAAAGAATCTTTTATTTGGGAAACAAAGTATCAGCACTACATAGTTGAACCCAAAAACTAAATTCCCCTCCCCTGGATACAAAGTATAATTCCCACCCCCAATAAATAGTCATAAAGCACATTCCCCAATTAGCTTGAAGCATGGGCTTTCTCCCCAGCTCTCCAGCCCGTCAAAACGTTATCAGCTCAGGACCCAGTTTGTCCTTGGATTCCCACGGCAGAGTTATTATTATTATGACTAACTGAACTTTAATTCCAATCCCCCCTCCCAGCACCAACTAATTCTAAAAGCATAGAGAAAATGGCTGCATTTTCATCTGTTGTCAAAGCAAGAACATCCGATGTTAGCAGCGTTGACAGGCAAAAGAAAAGAAAAAACCCCAAAACATTTGAGCAAATAATGAGACAAGGATGTGTACTTGGGCTGCTTCATATATATCTGTGCATAAATGTATAAGGAATGTTTGTGATAACAATAAAGACATGTTAGTTACAGGCATGAATATCCATGCAATTTTGTAGCAGATGATCTCATGATAGTGGCTGAGATTCTGTATTATCGGCAGTGAATTTAGATAGATAGTATGATGCAATAAGAGGTAGAGATCTGAAAATTAACACATCCAAGCCCCAAGTGTTTGCGTTTGGCAGAGAAAATGGAACAAAAACTTCCACGTTATACATAAATGTGTGAAAAAAACACTGAAAAAACAAATTAATTTATCTACTTTGGTTAACTTTTTTAACAAAGATGGGGAAATTGAGGATTTTTTAAGATGTGTGAAATTCAAAAAGGTACAAGACAAGTTTGTCCCCTATTGCCCCTGCTGTTTATTTTAGATCTAGAGGTTTTGAGTAGAGACATTAGACAAGATGATAAAATTACTGGTGTGAAAATCAAAAAGAGACTTAAAAGTTAAGAGCCTTTGTGAATAATTTAAATGTATCTTTGCAAACCCCCCCCCCCCCCAAAAAAAAAAAATAGCTTAGAATCTCTGATGAAGTTGAATAACATTTGAGCTTTGGCTTGTTTTAAAATAAATAAACAGAAAACAAAGATGTTAGTCATGAATATAGTTCCATATGAGAATGAAGTTTTAATGAAAAAAAAAACAGGTTTTGCAGGTGGAAAAAAGGTTAAATATCTTGGAATGATATAAAAGACAAATTCTTGAGTCTTCTTCTAAAGGGTTGGCAATTTCTGCCAGCTTGGTGTCATCTGCAAATGTCATGAGTTCCCCTTCTAATCCCTTATCTAAATCATTTATGAAGATGTTGAATAGTACTGGGCCTAAAGCAGAACCTTGAGGTACCTCACTGCATGCTTCCCTAAATTTATTTATTATTATTTTTTTTTAACAAAATAATTTTTTTATTGAATACAAAAAAAAAAAAGATTAAAAAACATTGAACATAGTGTATCATCTTTGACATACATCTTTGTCTAAACATTCCTTATTATACACATACTTTATACATTTCAGATATTCTTCCTCTATTTACATCCCTTCTAAAGACCTTCCTTCTTTTTTTCCCCTTCCATTTGCAAAATTTATTCCAGCTTAAATAGTATTCTGTTTCCTCCTGATTTTTTAATTCTTTCGTCATCTTATCCAATTCTGCGCAATACAAAATTTTCCTTATTAACGCATCTCCACTAGGCACTTCATTTGTTTTCCAATTTTGGGCAAACAAAATTCTTGCCGCCGTTATTACATGAATAATTAAGTATATATCATCTTTGTTTATATTTTTTTCTAATATGCCAAGTAGTAGCATCTCTGGTTTATATTGAGTTTTTTGACCCATCATTTCTGTTATCCAATTCCAAACCCTCTGCCAATAAACCTGTACCTCTTTGCAAGCCCACCAAACATGAAAAAAAGTACCCTTTTCCCTTTTACACTTCCAACAAAGTGGTGAGTAGCCACTATACATTTTTGCGAGCCTAGCCGGTGGCAGGTGCCATCTAAAGAGCATCTTATAGAGATTTTCCTTGTAAGTTGTTGCCAATGTAATTTTGCAATTACGTTCCCAGATTTGCTGCCATTGGTCCATGTTTATAGCGTGCCCCAAATCTATTGCCCAGGTAACCATTGTTTCTTTAACTTGTTCTTCAAATAATTTATATTCTAACATATATTTATATATTTTTTTTATTTGTTTTTTCTCCGGGCCTAATAATATTTTATCAAGCCCCGTATCTTGTCTATTAATTCCCCATTCTTTCTTGTCTTTCACATATCTTGCTTGTATCTGAAGGTAAGACCACCATTCCAAAGCAATCCCCTGTTGTCTCAACTCTTGCCTTTGCTTTAGATATCCTTCCTCTGACAGGATATCTTTGTATATGATAACCCTATCTTGCCTATAAAGGTTGGGGTATATAACTGCTTCTAATGGTGAGAACCAGCCTGGGAGTTTTGTATAGTATTGACATTTAACTATATTCCAGCTTTTTATTAGTTCTTGCCGGACTTTATGCCTCAGGAAGTATTGATGGTTCCTACTTTTATCTGTCCATAGGTGGGCATGCCAGCCCTGCTGGAGATCGTGCCCCTCTAATAGTAAACATCTTTTATTTTCCAATGTTATCCAATCCCTGATCCATGTCAGGGCCGCCGCTTGATAGTATAACTCCCAATCCGGGAAGCCTAATCCCCCTCTCTCTTTAGCATCCTGTAGAGACTTTTGCTTTATCCTCGCCTTCCTTCCTTGCCACACAAAATCTAAAGTTAACTTATTCAACTCTTTAAAGAATTTTTTATCTAATTGGATTGGAATATTTTGGAATAGAAAGATAATTTTGGGTAAAATATTCATTTTCACCGCTGAGATTCTTCCTAGAAACGAAAGATGTAGATTTCTCCAGCGGTCTAGGTCAACTTTTATACGTTTAACTAATTTTCCGTAGTTATCCTCTCTAATTGATGAGCAACGTGCTGACATAACAATGCCCAAATATTTTATTTTAGTAACTACTTGTATTCCTAATTTTTCCCCAAGATTTTCTTTTTGCGTGTTAGTCATATTTTTTGCTATGATCTTTGTTTTATTTCTATTTATTTTCAAGCCTGCCACCTCTCCATATTCCTCCAATAGTTCAAAAAGCTTCTGACCTGATTGCACGGGATCTTCCAAAATAAATACTAAATCATCGGCATATGCTTGGAGTTTATATTTTTCCTTTTTAATCTCAAGCCCTTTAATTTGCTCTTCTTGCCTTACAGTCCTAGCTAAAATCTCCAATGTATATATAAACAATAATGGCGAGAGAGGACACCCTTGTCTTGTACCTTTCTGAATATTGAATTTATTGGTGGCCTCACCGTTTATTATAATCTGGGCATTCTGTTCGGAATATATTGCAGCTATAACATTTAAAATTTTTCTCCAACATCCATTAATTTCAGTTGTTGGATCAGAAATAGCCAATTAACATTATCAAATGCCTTCTGTGCGTCCAAAAATAAGAGTGCCATTTGGCAATCGCTATGTGATTCGTAGTATTCCAATGTGTCTAAAATTGTCCTTATATTCCGCTTAGTCTGCCTATTTGGGAGGAAGCCATTTTGGTCACTATGTATGAAGTCAATTAAATAATTTTTAAATCTCTCTGCCATTATTGATGCGAAGATCTTATAATCGACGTTTAGTAGGGAGATAGGCCTATAATTTTGTATCTGTGTTCTCTCTACATCTTCTTTTGGTATTAATACTATATTTGCCTCTAACCAGGATTTAGGTATTTTTGCCTCAGTTAAAACATCATTGAAAACTTCTAATAGGTGTTCATTAAGTACATTTTGGTGTTCTTTATATAATTCCGCTGGTATTCCATCTGGGCCGGCCGCTTTATTAATTTTTTGTTTACTTATAGCCGTAGTTATTTCAATCATACTTATTTCCTCATTTAACATTATTTTTTTTTCCTCTGGTATCTTCGGTGTATCTGTCTTTTCCAAATAGTCTATTATCTTTTCTACACTTTGTCCCTCACTCCTCTTATATAAATTTTCATAATATCTTTGAGCAATTCCCCTTTTAATTATCTCATCATGTTGAATCTCTCCTTCCTCATCTTGCAAATTAACAATCTGTTGCTTCTCTTTCTGCCTTCTCAGTTTATACGCCAACCATCTTCCAGGTTTATTCGCGTGTTCAAAATTATTTTGCTTGGCAGCCTTAAGTTGTTGTGCTAACTTTTCCGAGTCTTCTAGACAAAGTTTGTGTTTAATTAATTCCATTTTACTTTTCAAACTTTTATTATTTAGGTCACCCTGATATTGTGTTTCCGCCTGCTTATATTCTTCTTCCAGTCTTATCCTGTGTTGTTTTTTTTCCTTATTTCTCTTGGCCATATATGAGATTGCAACTCCCCTCATGTATGCTTTACCTGTATCCCAAGTATTCTGCAAAGATGTATCCCCATTCTTATTTGTTTGAAAGAAAAAGTGCATTTCTTTCTCCATCTTTTCCTTAAACTCTTTTTCTCTAATAATCACTCTTTGAAGAGTCCATCTTGGCCGGCTCCGTTGCCCTTTCCAGCAACAACTTATAGGATTATGGTCCGCCCAAAGACTAGGTTCTATATTAATTCCTTGAATTTCCGAATCTAATTTTTTTGAAAGCCATAACATATCAATCCTGGTCCACGAGTTATGTCTATTAGAGTAATATGTATATTCCCTAAATTTAGATGCAGTTCCATTCAGGATTACATGTTGAGTGCAGTTGGTCAGCCAATTGTGAATCCCATTTGGGGGTGATGTTGTCTATCTCACATTTTTCTATCTTACTAAGTAAGAAGTAGGCTATGGTCTACTTTGTCAAATGCCTTACTAAATTCTCAGTAACCTATCTACACAGTATTTCCCTAATCCACTAATTTGGTCACTTTGTCAAAGAATGCAATGAAATTTGTCTGGTATGATCTTTTTTCAACAAACCCATATTGGCTTTTAGTAATAGCTTTGCTCATTTTTAGGTGTTCACAGATCTATTACTTATCTTTTCCAGGATTTTCACAGATGTCAGGCTGATTGGTCCATTTCCCCCCTTTTTGAAGGTAGGAAACACATCAGCTTTTTTCCAGTCTTCTGGTTCCCCAGTCCTCCAGGAGCTTTAAAAAATTTGGTTCAGAGATTCCACGATCATGTCTACTAGCTCCTTCAGAAGCCTGGGATGCAGTCCATCTGGCTCTGGTAATTTGAATTCATCAATAATGGATAGGTGTCTTCTTGCTTCTTTTGATTTCTATTTTTATTCTGTCTTCTACTGTGCAGTTTTTGATAAGTTGGACTTTTTTTTCTTTTTGTGTAAAGAATGAAAATAATGAATTAAGCACTTCTGCTTTCTCTCTGCTACTCATCACCTCCTTGCCATCTTCTTCCATTGCTGTTCTGATACCTTCCTTGAGTTCTTCTTATTTTTTAAATATTGAAAGAAACTTTTTATTATTATTATTATTGGCATTTGTTGCAAGTCTTAATTCATTCTGAGGCTTAGCTTTCCTGACTTCATCTTTGTAGATTCAGGATATTTGCTATATTCTATTTTAGTTATGTGGCCCTCTTTCCTCCCCCCCCCCCCCGTCTCTCAGTTTACCAGAGGATTGTTTATAAAACCATGTTGGTTTTGTCTGGGATCTCTTATTTTTCTTTCATAGCAGTATTGCATTAGACTGGGATTATATAATCTCTTTTTCAGGGTTTCCCAAGCATCATCAGTTATTTTCCCCTTTAATATTTCCATCCATGGAATCCTTCCTAAGCTCTCTCTAAGTTTGTTGAAGTCTGTTCTTAAAGTCTGACACCCTTTGTTTGATTATTTGTACCTGCAATATGTTGAATTCCTTTTGACATCAGTCTCCTCCCAATTTCCCACAATTTTCTTCTATCATTTCATCCCTGTTAGTAAGAATTAAGTCCAATATAGCTGACCCTCTGGTTATCTTCTATACTTTTTGGATGACAAAGCTTTCTGCTAGATTCATCAGGAACCTCTTTGATCCCCCACTTGGTGAAAACTTTGTCTCCCAGTTGATATCAGGATAGTTAAAGTCCCAAATTACTATGTTTGTCTTCTGATCGTAACATGGTGATCTTATCTGAGAATTAGTCTCAGTGGCTGGAATCATATATCACACTGAGCCATTCTTTGCTAGGTAGACTACACAAAGTGTACTCAATTAGTTAAGTCATTCATACTAGACACCATCACCAAGTAGAAGTAGAACTGCCAGAAACAGTAGAAATCCTGATAGAAAAGCTAAAAGTTCAGTATAAGCTGAGACTTGTGAAAGATTCCACTTTCTGAACAACTTAAAAAAATAAAAGGGGGGGGGGGTTAGAAGCAATAAAGCCATAGAAATCAAAGGAAAGCCAAGGGAAGTTTACACCATTGTGAAGAGAATTGGTAAATCAGCGATGGTGAGAAAACTGGAATTCTTAATTCCTATTCTGCAAATGATAATCTGCACATCCAATTCTTCAACCCCATCCCACCTAGAAAACATTCCCACATGCATGTGGTGTAAAACTGGGCTGTATAGCATTACATTATAATGAAAGTAGTCAATATTGTAAGATAAAAGTGAATTACAACATTTATGATATTTTTATATATTCTTTCAAACCACAAACCTGAAGTTTCCGTTAGCACAAATCTTTGGTATTTGCACGGAGTGATGATAACAAGTGAGCAGTGAGCATTTATATTTCACTTCCTTTCGTCTGTACAAAAATTACATATAAAGTCTAGCAGATTGTACTGTGTTTCAGCAAAAATGCCTCAAGCACAATCCTATAGATGCTCATGATGATTACACTTCAAAATGACAGATGTCTGCTAGCAGTACCTGCTGTGGGGAAATAATATTTAACTAGTAGATATTTGATTACAGTTTCAGTCCAAGCTCCTTAGAAGCATGTACCACAATACATATCCCTCTCCCCATAAGGTTTATTCCCACACTCATCACTGACCAGAAATAACAAGAAAGATTCAGAGAGGATTCTTTGCCTGGAAAAAAAAATGGGATGCTCTAGAAATCCATAATGGTTTTTAAAAATAAGTAAATTTCTATTTCAGCTAAAAAAAACTTTCTGACCTTTTACTAAAGCAAAGAGGGAGTTATAACAAATGCTTTTGTGACTGTGATAGGGAAATACATTTTGCTCTGCATTAATTCATGTATCTTTTTTTTTCCTTTTCACTATGGAGGTAGCATAGTAAACAGTGACTATTTTACAGCAAGTAGAATAGGAGAAATGATTTAGAAATATCTCATCTCATCTTTATTTTAAGGACATAGCTTGCTTATGTAGGTACCGACAGTGCTTATTAAAAGCGCATTTTATGCACTGTTCCTATTATCTCCATCAAAACAATTGATCCAACTGAGAGGAATGAAAAGATTCAGCCAAATCCTCGATATTTTCAGTTGTTACTTGGCACAAATCTTTACTGAACTCACCTTGTGCACAAGGATAAGCAAACAAAGGGTTCTCTGGAAAGGAATCTGTTTTAATGAAAGAGAGATATCATTAACAGATTATAGATTTTTTTTTAATCCAAGAAACACGTATGGATTATCATCGTTTAAATTGCCAAACACACACAGTTAAAAATTAATCAAAAACATACAGCCATAGGGATATTTCCATAATATAGTTTTTTACATTAGGATATCAATTTATTTATTTCTATTTTAAATTTCTAAACTGCTCATCTTCCGCAAAGAGGGCTCTGGGCAGTGTATAATATATCACCAATAAATAAAACAAAATATTAACATTAACATTAACATTAAAAAAAATTAGGGTTAAACATTTTAAAATTATAGAATAAAGACAATTAAACATCAGAAGGAAAAAAATTTCCCTAAAATGGCCAATTAATGTTGGATTATTACACGTGGGGGGGAGCTCTCAAGAGATTAGCCAGCCCCACAATTGCCTGGCCTCTGTGCCCCCCTCCACAAGACCATGGAACCAAGTTTTGGGCCCTTTGCAGAAGGCCAAAAGATTGGGGGCTTTCCTCATATCTGGGGACGTTCCACAAAATGGGGGCGGTGGCTGAGAAGGCTTTCTTCCTAGAGTCCACCAGTCAAAATTCTTCGACTAGCACGGTCTGTAGCATACCATTATTGTAATTATAATATTGCTACCAACAATATTTTTGCCTTTTGAGAGTTTTCTTTTTCATTATATAATGAATTTTTAGACCCAAACATTGCTCAGGTTTTCCATACATCACAGGACTGTTCATATTCTGCTTTTAGTGCCAGGCTAAACCCCACCCCTTGTGTATTGCTGATACAGCTAGACATCCTTCTGTATTGGAAAAGTGGAAGATCTATATAGTTCAAGGAGGGTGGCAGTGTGGGTGCATTCCAGTTCATTCTGCCTAGATAAGTTATTTCCACTATTTGACATCTCCTTAAATGTGTTCTCTTTAAACATCACATCTACTGTGTGACCTTCAATAATACCGCAGGACTATCGCTTGGTATCAAAGTATGGAGATGCAAAAAGAAGCATCTCATGGGCTCTTGCCACTTGTCATTTTGAAGAAGTGCAGCTCTGTAGGTGAGTGACATAGCTAAGGAGCCCTTAATCATATAAGTCCCTTGAAGCTTTCCCAAGAAGAACCTTAACCATAGGCCTGAAATGCTGAAAGGTACTATGTGATGGCTGGATGCAGAAATCACCCTGTTGCTGGTCACCAGGAGTTCCTGGTGACTGAAGGGAGACATCAGTCATAAATCTTTGCAGTGGGTAATTGTGTGATGTATTCCAGCCCAATGAAGTTTATCATCAACCTTCATCATCTTAGCATATTTATTGATCCAAATTCCTACCAAAGATTTATTGCATTTTAGCAAAATGCTCTCACACTTTCGAGGTGATGATTTTTCAACATAACTATAACATTCCAGATGTTGAGCCAGGACACTTCCCTTTAAAATGAGACAGCAGAGGACCAAACTTCCTGACAGTTAGAACAATTAACCAGTGGAACAACCTGCCTCCAGAAGCGGTGAATGCTCCAACACTGGAAGTTTTTAAGAAGAGACTGGACAGCCATTTGTCCGAAATGGTATAGGGTTTCCTGTCTGAGCAGGGGGTTGGACTAGATGACCTCCAAGGTCCCTTCCAACTTTTTATTATTGTTGTTGTTGTTGTTGTTGTTGTTGTTGTTGTTGTTATTATTATTATTATTATTATTATTATTATTATTATTATTATTATTATTATTATTATTATTATTATTATTATTATTATTATTATTATTATTATTATTATTATTATTATTATTATTATTATTTCTGGCAGCAATCCATCCTAGGAAACAGCCCATTGAGAATTATCCAGTTTTCTGGCATTGTATGATTCCTATAACTGCTTCTATACTTTTGAGATCAGGCTTCCCACTCTTACCCAGAACAAATCCAAAATACAGCTCTGGGACTCATCTGCATTTTGATGCAGAGACATTCTTTGGGGTGGGGATGGGGAATTTGATAGCAGTCTTTCCCAACCTCATGTTCTCAAGACCTGATGAGTTTTAACCAAGGGTTGGGAACTTTTTGGTATCATATAATCCCTTTTTGTTTTATTTTTTCCCCCAGTGGTTGAAGGCTAAGAAAATGTGACAACATTATCAGAAGGGGATATTTTTACCTCATTTTGATTTTAAAAAAAAAGTAAGAGAAAAGTAAGTTTTACCAGTGCATTGAACTTTCAAAGAGTTAAAACAGTTTTATCTGCTTGCTTGCCTGCCTACTTGCTTGCTTGTTTCCTATGAAAAAAACAGCAGAAAACCGTATTTGGTTGGTTACCTCAGGATTGGAGAATGTTGTTTTATAAGAATGAAGAATGAGATCCATTAAAGAAAAGGAGAGAAGAAAAATGACCAGGTTCTATCAGTTTAATGGAAGTGAAAAAAAAATTATAAGGATTTCCTATCATTCTGCCTATGATGTAAGACTTTAGATACCTTATTTTGCTACCACAGTTGCTGGAAAAGAACAGAACAAAGATTTTCAATCATCGAACACTTCTTGAGTTGGAAGATATTCTGATGTCATTGGTATTCTGAAACTCTGATGTCATTGACCTTTAAAAGCATTTCCAAGGGACTTCAGAGAAATCTATTCTATGATTCTGAAAAATTTAGGACACATGTATATATATATATATATATTTACATTAATCCACCATGCACATTCAGTCAGCAGTCTGCTTGTTTTATTGCTTTTCCAAGCTCAATTATCTTAACACATAGCATCACTCTTTTTAATATACGGACTAATGAATTGCACTAACTTTCTATACTACAGGAAATGGCAGTCCCTGAGGTCAGTCAGTTTCCATTATTCTTGGCGTACTAAAAGGCTACCCGACTAGGTGGATGAGCAAACCACTCAGTTTGAAAAACAACCTCAGCAAAGAAGCTATTCAAATAATTTACAAGCAAGCAGCCTAATTTTATCACTTCTATCTTTTCCTGACATTTACTTTTTAATGTTAATTTCAAACTCCTTAAGGAAGAACTTTCAGTTCAGAAAAGAACTTTTAACTCTATATATAAAAATGGAAAAATCTGCAAATCATTTGTCAGGTAAAGGGCTTACAATTACCCAAGGTGCAAATTTGCTTTTTTTCTCCCTCTCTTATATGTGTTAATTTTGATTGAAATTATAATGTGGAAGAAAACTGTATGAGACAAACAGCAAATGGGAAAGAATCATATGGAATATGTTACATGGGGGAAAAAAAGGTAAAGGTTTTCCTGTCAGTCATGCCTGACTCTAGGGCAAGGTGCTCATCTCCGTTTCTTAACTGAGGGGAACCAGCATTGTCTGAAGACAATTTCCTTGGTCATGTGGCCAACATGATTATAAGCCATTGGCTTATGGAACACTGTTACCTTCCCACCAAATTGATACCTATTAATCTACTTGCGTTTGCATGCTTTCGAACTGCTGGATGAGCAGGAGCTAGGGCAAGTAATGGAAGCTCATCCCATTGCGCAGAGTCTGGGCTGAGTCTTGAATCTGGGCTGTCAGCTCTCCAGCTAACAACCTCAGCGTCTTTAACTGCTGAGCCATTACAGCAAGCTTAACAGTTTCTCTTTCAGCATCTTTTTTTTTTCATTCTATATTGCCTTTTGACTCTCTGGCATGCTAATTAAACAAAAGTGGTTTGGTATTAAAACTTGATTTGATCAAGGGTCACAAATAAATACCTGATGTACTGATCAGCTCTTTGGTGGCATCGCTGGGGCTAATGATGGCAGTGGAATTTTCAGACATTGATATCACTATTTTTGGATAGCAGCTGCAGTAGCACATTTATTCACTTTTTAAAAGTGCCAGCAGGCTGCACAAGGCTGCTTGGTGGGCTACACATGCAGCCAGCAGGCCCTATGTTTTGCTGGCCTGCTTTATCCAATCCAGTTAAACTGCAGAATTTAGGGAGGGGGGCATTTGTGGAGAATAGAGTTATAGATAATATACATTAAGTTATGTTCATGAGAAATCTATGCACAGAAAAAAAGCTACAATCTGGATAGAAGGTGGCAAAACAGATGGACTTCAGGATTGGCAATGAAGTGAGGCAAATCTGTATATCATCTCCTTATTTATTCAACTTATATGCTGAATATATATTGAGGGAGGCCAGATTGGAAGAAGATAAGCATGGTTTCAAACTGAAAGGAAAAAAAAATCTGTGCTATGCTGAAGACACTAATCTAACAGTTAAAAAAATGCAAATGAATTGGAACTGTAGTAGTGAAAGTCACAGAGCACAGTAAAAAAAAATAAGGCTAAGATGAAATATATGGAAGATCAAACTAATGAAAACAAATAGATACCAGCCTTAGAATTGGCAATGAAAATATGAAGTGGTGAGACTTCTGGTTTTGGTCGCAGCGCAGGCGGTCGTGCAAAGAGTTTGCTCTCTTAGCCAGCCGGTTTCCCCCCGCCGGTAGACCCTGGATAGGGTCGAAAGTCGCCCTGGAGGGGCGACCACCGCTGAGGAGGCCACTCGTTGATGGCGGAGGGAGTGGCAGCTCCCTCTGCGGTCCAAGACAGCTCCTTTGGGCCAACGGGGAAAAAGATCGGCCATTAACATGGCCGGTCATCTAGCTGCTTCAGCCGAAAGTCACAGCAACATCTAAGCGAAAAGAACCACCGTGGGTGATCCAGGTGAGACCTTTCCTTCCCTCTTGATATCCTATTTACTTTCCTGAAAAAAGCTTCTAGAATTATTTCCCTATTTTCAGAAAGCAGCGTCCGGATACTTGGGAAAATGAGCTTTGAGAAAAATAATTAATTTTTACTGACTATTTGAGCTGTTGGATTTCGGGGATCCTGAAAAAAATCCTTATTGTGAAGGTGGATTTTCTTTCTCTTTGCCTGCTTGTTTTTAGCCTAAGTGGAAGCCTTTAGGGAGGGGGGGTGGAGTGTTTTTCTTCCCCCCCTTCTGAACATTACTGTTTCTTTTAAAAAAAAATTCGGCTGTCTGGGTGGCTTTTTGTGGATTGAAGTGGCAAGAAAGTATCCATTTTAAGCTGATAACTTTCACTTTGCTTTGTCAGATGTGTATTCAGCCTAAACTTGGTGTGATGCCCAGACATTCCTATCTGTATTGAAACCAGCTGAAGGGCTTCATTTTTTTTTCTTTCCTTTTCTTTCTCCTAGTAGTTTACTTTGACTTTACAATACAAAATATATTTCCTAGAAAAATGGATTTTTCTTTTTTTGGATTACAAGATAATAATTGACTTTTAAGGCACCTTTTTCTATTACTATTTTGGACTGCAAATTGGATACTCATAACACTGACTGATTTTTTCTGCCTTTATCTTTTTGCTTGGCTTGACTTTTTTATTTTTTCTTATTTCTGTTTGGATATTACATTTTATAATTTTGCTACTATAGAATTCCTATTTGGCCTGACTTTTGCTTTTTTCTATTTCTGTTTGGATCCTATACCTTATACTATTTCTACTACAGAATTTTTATTGTTATATTTACCTTCTAAGCTGAACTTTCACTAAGAAAGTAAGACTACTTTATTATTGAAATAGAATCTTACCCACAGCTTGACTATGGACTTTTACTAGAAAAAATTTTGGAACTGAAAGAACAATTCAGAAGGGACATGGAAGATGATGCTCCAGAGTTAAAAATTGACTCTCAAACTTTGACTGACCAATTTATAGACCAAGGAACAACAGAGGAAGAACAGATCAATCCTAAAGAGGCTGATATACAACTACATTTACAACACGAGATGGAGGAAATATATCCACAATCTATTGAAGAGGAACTAATCAACACAGAGGAAGAGATTATATCGCATATGCAAATTATGGAGAATCTTGATGACCAAAGGCGGATTCCAACCAAAACACCTATAATCCTAAAAGCAACAGGAATTGATTTTCAAATACGAGGCATCGAAAACGCTGACAACATGGACAAAAAACGAATAACTACCATACTGATTAAGACCGACTATATAGTGCAGATAACACTGGAAAAGAGAGAAGAGGACTACGATCAGACTCAATTGTGGAGAAATATGTATAACCAAACATTAAGATTTGATGAGTTAGAGGCTCTTTTGTGGAAACCTGCTTGGCACAAAAAGAAAGCTAGAATTAGGTTTAAAAATGAGAGTTAAAACTTTATTTGACGGGTTAAAAAGGCTTTTAGAGATTTTGACTAATACTATCAAGATGAAAACTATGGATTTGACTATGGTTGGGATGTAATTTGACTATGGTTGGGAAATTTAAGATGAAAAGGTGGTAAACAAAAAATTAATAGATGAAGAAATAGAATACAGATTGGAAAGGAAATAAGGTGTCTGGTGGAATAATATGTTTTCTTTTTATAAGTATAATGATTTTGATAGGATTTAAATTTTAGGTAAGGAGTTAAAAAGTGGTTTTAAAGGTATGGATTGATTTATAAAATATATATTTGAAATAGAGTAGAATAAGAGATAGAATTTAATTGGGGTTAAAAAGGCTTAAGATTTTGGTTTGAGATAATGCTACTAAGATGAAGATTGTTGATTCAATTATGGTCTGAAATATTACTGATATTTTTTCTTTTATAATGATTGAATGCTAATTAGAAATGTATTAATTTGATTATGTTAAAGCAATTGAGGAATTTATAGAGATATGGATTGATTTATAAAATATATACTTGATAGAGTACAGGAAAGAGAATATAGTTGGGAAGTATTAAAATATGATAGTTGATATAATATGTATATTCTAGAAATAATTATTGTTCGATGGGAAATTGGGAGACCCGAAATGTAACTTATGTGTTCATTTTAGGCTAAAGTGGAAAATGGTAATTGTAAAATACTTAAACTTAAAAACAGGATTTTGATTGATATAAGTTAATTACTATTGATACTCTTTTTACAATGATTGAATTTCATTTAGAAATGTATTAATACTAGGTTATAGTTTGAGGGAAATAGAGAAGGAACTTTTAAGGAATTATTGAATTAGTTATATTTGATTATATTGGTTTTTTTTGGATGATTGATCACCCTATCTCCACGTGGATTCTTAAAGCACTTTGATATAAAACCAAAAAATATTAATAAAACTTGTTTTTTTTTAAAAAAAAAAGAAAATATGAAGTGGTGGGACTATCACTATCAACTCTAAGATAATCAAGCATCAGAAAAAAAATGGCTTGGCACTTGGGAAAGTAGCAAATGAAATATTTGGAAAAGTTATTTAGATATTGTGTTGTGTCTAATCAGATAAAGATCAGAACTATGCAGGAACTTATTTTCCCCGTGGTATTCTATGGAAGCAAAAGTTGCAGAATAAAAAAGTATATTGACTCTTTTGAACCTTGTAATGTTGGAGAAGATTCCTGAAAGTATCATGGACATGCATGAAAAAAAATAGATCTTAGAACAATCCCAAATTCTCAGCTGAGGCACAAATGATTAGGCTCATATTTATAATAGTTTGGACACATTATATATAGCCTGCTCCCTTATAAAGCCCATAGCACTAGGAAAGATAGAAGGAAAGCAAAGAGGCTGACAAATAGCAAGATAGATGATTAGAACAGCAATAGATGCACCTCTGGAAGACCTGAAAGGCCTCTTAGAGCATCCTGGAGAAAGTCTTTTTATGTGGTTGTTGAGAGTCAATGCTGAGTTAATGTTTCTATTGTCAGCATTATAATTGGAGTCACTACTTGGAGAGTTAGTGTGGTCTGAAATCACATGATTAACAGGTATTTGTTGAGAAGTACATTTGTTTTCTTTGTCTTGCTATTAGTCTACCCAATTTACGGGAACTTGGAAGGAAGATGATAGTAATAGAAGAAAACCAAAGAAATGTGTCAGATTAACACTGAGTGCTAACAGAAACTAGTTATATTCTTTCTACACTAGAGCAACTACTCTAGTCTTAGATGTGAGGCAGATTGGAAGAGGGAAAGCATGGTGTGCAGAGTATGAGTATGCACACATTTTGGTGATCATCACATGAGAGATTGTCAGGAAGATATTAATTGTTTTACTTAGCAACCACTTTGTTTAACAACCAAATTTCCATTCCCAATTGTGTTCCCTAAATAAAAACTGCTTGTATTTATCTTGAGTTCCATCACTTAGGGATACAGTAGAAGATTAAAGACTAAACATTAGGGGACTTTTTTTTTCTGGGTAGGACTTGTCTTCAGTTAAACCTTTGGCGTTTCCTAGCCTATATTCCAATAGGAACATCAGGCTGCTGAAACATGAATATCACATTAGGGAACTCGAGATGATGCAATTCTTTTTCTCAGACTCTTTGGTAGGATAACCACCTTCCAAGTCACTATAAAGTGGCTGACATCTCCATTCAGACAGGAAGTTTGTTATATCTTAGCTCAATTTGTTTTATGCAGTTAATGGGGAAGAGCAATAGCAATGTAAAAACAATAAACAAGAATATATCCTATACAAAAGAATAAAGTAGCAGTGTGTTGGTAACTGGTAACCAGAAATAGAAAAGTATGAAAAGTGTCTCAACTTCTTACATATTATTCCGTTGCTCATATTACTTGGTTATTCATTTTCTTTTAAATCTCTCTTTACCAAATTCTACCTTGTATGAATCTTAGGATTATTTTTTTCTGCTAATCATTTAGAACATATATTTTATATTGTTCTTAATTTGTTATTAAGTATGTTTATTGTTCACTTTTTAAAATTTTAGATATTTGGATGCTACTTCAAGACCTATGTTCATTCATAGCTAAATAGGAATTTAAACCTGAATTTTATATACAGAGCCCCATAGAATCATATATGCTGTGATTGTATGCTACATGGCAAGCTGCTGGAGATAATTTAATGAATTCTTGGACTGAACAGAGGTTTGGGTTAGACAACCAACTCCAATTGGCCCCTTCCAACTTACACCTTATGTTATTCTACGAATACAGGAGGACCAGTACAAAATGTATTAAATTTACAATAATTAATTGTTCATTGCAATTTGTTACAAAAATTTGGAAAAACACCACATTTTCATTCCATTTTTCCTATATATGAAGTGTTGTATACAATTTTCCTAGCACATTCTACAAATTTTGACCAAACAATGATTGATGCTTATGGAATCCATGTATTGTTGCCCACTGATGTTCCAACTAAAGGGCAACAATAAATGGAATTCAGAAACATCCATCATTTTTAGTGAAGACCAGGGAGAACACATTTTTTTCCATTTTCCATAATATCTCTTGCAAGTCTATTTTATATTATTTTGTCGTTCTTTCTTTTTAGTTGTAAACCTAAGTAAGACAGCTTACCACTTGTTTATGTTTTGGGGTTGTGACATTCGCTTTCCACTTTAATCTTCATGGTACATAAATACATTAATGGAAATGTTTGCCAAAATATTATAAAGAGCTGTATACTAGGGCCAGAAAGTCCTGTTGGCCTTCTAGTTGGTGCTCAATATACAATTATAGCGTCAAATTCTTATTTACATTTGAAGCCCATCATGAATCTTTTAATCACAATCAAGAGATTGGGAGTTAGGAATCAGCCACAGAATCACACATTCTCATATGTTTCCCTTTCATATAATTAAGCTTGTTCTGACTATTGCCAACAGTGTAATAATTCAGGAATAGATTTTTTTTTTAAAAAAAAAACAACCTCTTTAATCATATATTCTAACTTTGAAAAAACTGAAATGACCTGACCAAAGCAGAGGTGAGCCTGGCAGTATTACAGGAGATTGGTTTGGTAATAGCATGAGACACCTCCAGGTGCCATATGTCTCATATGCTTTCAACCAATGTTAATGTATGAATAGTGTTTAATAAAAACTCACTGGCACATAATAGATGAGGTTAAGAGCTGGCTGTTGTTTTATAACAATTGTGATAAAGCCTAATGAGAATATTGACAGTGGATTTCATAAAAACACTGATTTCCAGGTGTTATATGGCTTGCAACTCAGGATTGTGAAGGAAAGATAGCCTTTGATGGTCAGCCAGTGTAGATAGACTGGGAGAACAGCTTTATTCCTATCATGGGATGGGTCATCAGGAGCCAGTTTGTGCAATATTTGCTGGATTCAGATTGCCTGGAACCCAGTCTGATATATGGCTGTCAAATTCAGAATTGCATTAAGATTATTTCTTCTCACAGGCCCTAACTAGTCCAGGAACTGGAAAGAATTCTCCTGGGTTACCTAAGCCCAGACATCCTGGAGAAGACATACTCTTTTTGTTCCTACCAAATTGTATCCATCTGTCATTTTGTGCATACTTGTATGTTTATGTGCATGCCTCTTCTTCCAGTCCTGGAATGTTTCATTTTAGGATGGTACACTATTACAGGCTAAAGTCAGATGGAGCAGGATACCATAAAGACAGCAGAGTATCATAATGCCCAGTAGCCTGCAGCATTTAGAGCACAATGGGGCAGTGCTTTTCCAGAGTAATATCTAGGGAGCCGGGTTTCTGGTCTCCTGACTGGTAGATAAGAAGATGAGGGATGTGTGTGCGCCTTTAAGTCAGTTTTTGATTCCTGGTGATACCCTGGAAAAGTCCCTGCTGCTTTCTAGCTAAGATTATCAGAAGTGCTTTGCCATAGCTGCTTCCTTGATCTGAGAGAAACTGACTAGCACAAGGTCATCCAGTTGTCTTTATGCCTAAAGCAGGACTAGCTCACAATCTCCCTCTTTTTAGCTTGACAACAGATGCCAGAAGGCATAATCTGGGAACAGGGTGTTAGGTAGTTTAAAACGATTTCTTATTTTTGCTTGTTTGAGAGACGGAAATCATTTAAATATTGATATAAGTGGCCAGGCAATTTGATTTCATTGAGCAAACACTAGTTTAGTGGCAGAGACTTTTAACTTCTAATTGCAGATACCGATGTACTAGCAGCAATTTGTAATTTCATGCCACAAAACACCATTTGAGCTCAGGGCAATTTGGGATTTTCTACTGCAGAGTAGTTTGGTGGCAGAGAAAGCTCAGTTTCACATCTCCTTAGTTCTGCTGGGAGCAATGAGAGGAAACAAAACTGATTTAATAAGCCATTTGCCATTTGACTGTGCCAGAGGAGCACACATGCATACATAAATGTTGCATGCTATGCTATGTATGGAACCTTACATATATAATACCCTCTCCAGAGCATTCTCTTTTTCCAAAGCTGAAATATGATAACCATAACTTTTCACCTACATTATGTGAACAGCATGGGATTCATTAAGTAAGCAGTTTTGTTTTTAATAATAAACACAGGAAATACAAAATAGACAAGAATGAAAAAATGGTGGTTGTAAGAAAGGAAGGCGCACAAGTGTGGACAAGGATTACTCGAAGTTCTTAAAGTTTGGGCTGGTATATACAGCAAATGTGAGTCTTCATATATTAGTGCTGTCAGCCATTCATGGTATTAAATATTAGGATTGTGCATGTTTTGCCAATGATGCAAAGAATCATTTAAAAAGAACACTTAAGGCCTCCATGAGCACTTCTATTCACTGATTCAGGAAAGTCTTTTTCCATTTTCTACACAAGCCTGGGGGGGGGGGAAGGATTGCTGCTTTAATGAATCAAATCATTTAAGCAGTGCTTCTTTAATGGGACTCCTAGATCAGCTGCATCTTGTTCTAGTTTATACAGAAGCAACAAAAAAAAAAGATGGGACAACTTTGATGGATAGCAGAGAGGTGAAGGTGTAATACACTTCTAAACTGTACTGTAAGCATGTGAAGAACATTATGAACATATGAAGAATAGTTGGAGGAATTGAGTATGGCTAGACTAGAGAAAAGAAGGACTAGGGGTGACATGATAGCAGTTTTCCAATATTTGAGAGGCTGCCACAAAGAAGATGGACTCAACCTGTTTTCCAAAGCACAGAAGGCAAGACAAGAAACAATGGATGGAAACTAATCAAGGAGACAGCCAACCTAGAACTAAGGAGAAACTTCCTAACAGTGAGAACAATCAACCAGTGGACTGGCTTGTTTTCAGAAGTTGTGGGTGCCTCATCATTGGAGGCTTTTAAGATGAGACTGGAGAGCCACTTGTCTGAAATGGTATAGGGTCTCCTGCTTGAGCAAGGGATTTAACTAGAAGGCCTCCAAGTTTTTCTGTTATTCTGTGTTCTGTATTTATGTATAGCTATGGCTTGGGTCTCAGTATTTTAAGGGTCATCTATTTCATATTACAATATGATTTTCTCCACATATCTATTCTGCTTTGAGAAAATATAGAAAAGATCTTTTCAGTAGTGGCACTCCACTGACTGCTTAATACTTAGTACCAACTCCTCAGTGGTGGGATTCAGCCGTTCGCACCACTTCGGCAGAACCGGTAGCTAATTTTTTGTTGCCCAGACCTAGAATGGACTTCCGGAAGCAGAATCCATACAGAGAACCAGTTGTTCACATATTTGAATCCCACCACTGCACTCCTTCATTATTGGGCTAATAATTTTTACTCATCACTTTCAACCTATTGCTTTATCTTATACATCTTATCTTTTTTCTGAGCATGCTGCTCTCCTTGAGTGTTTGGCTATGTTAGTAATATATTTTTTAAAAAACGTTCTTCTTGTAAATGCTCATGTTGAAAGAAAGAGTGTATTAATATGTAAAATAGGTCTGGATATACAAAGAAGTGCTTGGTGTTGCTAGGTTTCAGCTTTCAAGACCAACCAACCAATGGAATAAGATTGAGCTAAACTTGCATTTTATATATACTTTTAAAAATAAAATAACAGCAGTCAGTAAGTATCATATAGTAGGTTACTTTGCACAAATATTAAAAGTAATTTAGACAATTTAATTGATGCATAATATCACATCGGTCACTATGTATGTTTTGCACAAATTTCTAACTGATATAGCATCCACAATTATACATGTGCAGAAAGAGTTTTCAGTTTCAAGAATCAAATGCATAAAATTATAGAAAATTTATCCTGTACAAATTGAGCAAACTACAGATTTTCCATTGTAAATATAATACAAGCTTTAAAAATTTTTTACTAGCATTTATACATAGACATATACACACAGAGATATTAATAGGAGAGTAAAAATTAGAATGGTTTGTAATATGACAAATTATTGACAGATTTACCCCCATGGTAAGATGGGCAGCCAATAAATTTTACAAAATAATAAAAACAAAATAAATTCATGTTTAGCATTGTACATTCTTTAATATTTTAGCTAACAGCTAACAGATCATTTTAAAGGTAGGAAGAACATAAACATGGAAAATTTCAAAGCGAGATACAATATGCACCAGGAAATTCCAAATGCTGAGTTGTGACTTTTTAGCAAGGGTAAATTTTGATTTCTTTCTTAAGCTTCCTAAAAGAGTAATAGCTGTCTAACTTCTTCCTCATTAAAAGGCTTTCCCTAGGATGGTTTGGTTAATCCTTTAAAAAAACTTGAACAAAATTTGTCAAGCTCCACATAGTGGGCAAGACCAAGGAAAAAAGAATGCTAACACATCTTGGAAACTGTAATAGGACTTCTCCAGCCTTGATTAGAGTTCATCATTCATTCATTCATTCATTCATTCATTCATTCATTCATTCATTCATTCATTCATTCATTCATTCATTCATTCATTCATTCATTCATTCATTCATTCATTTTCATTCATTGTCGTGTTTTTTTCCCCAGTCTTCTTTCCCAGATTTTCTTTCAACTGACTTGCCTCAGCTTTCCTACAATCTCTCTCACTTGGTTATCTTAGCCTTTTTTTGCCCAAGCTGAATATTAGCCAAGAATGCAGAAGCATGTCCCCCAGATAGGAGTTTGATTCGTTATGTTGAACTGTGATCATATGTTTTAATAGGTCTCCACCCTTCCAGAGCAAAACAGGAAATCCCTCAGGTTCCCTCCCCCTCTTTTTAAAAAAAAAAAAACTGGTAATGTTGCAAAAAAGTGACTGCTGGACTCCTATAGTGTGGAAACAAAAAAAATAGTTCTTAATTAAACTTTTCAAGGAACAATATGTTTTATTTGTTTGTGTGTCTATATATATATAGATGTTTGCCTTCACTGCTCCCTGGAGAAACCACCAATTTCTGCTGTGTGAAGGGAAAGGTCTGGATAGGAAATTTGCAACTTCTACCTAATGAATTCCTCGATTTATATAGCAACTATATGTCCATTACAAACGGGTTCAGGAAGAACATCAGACAATAAAACTGCCCCAAAAGTCCTTGCAATGAAGAAAAGATGGAATCCTTCTACGATTATTCAAGGACAAATCCATCATTATATTGGACATTTGATGCCAGATCCCAACCAGCAAGCCAATTTACACAGCTTTCTCAGCTACTGTCTAATTTCCCTCTTTCTACCAATAATCTTAATTCAGGTAGTTCTTAATTTTGACCACATCGAAGCTCAGAATTTTGGTCATAAGTGATCACTGTTGTAAGTTGAGGCACCACATGATCAGATTCAATTTTATGAACTAATTTACAAAGGTTGTAAAGTGAGTCATTACAGTCTGCGGGGCACATGACATTTTGTAGTTTGTTAAATCAAACAGTTATTTTGTATTTTAATTTGACTTATTTTCTCTCTTTTAAAATAATCTTCAGGCGTATTACAGACTGGAATGTAGGAATAGCTTTTAACATTCCTAAACTGAAAAGATAAACAGGCTGGAGTCTATCTCCAGATAAGAAAAAGTTTGTTAGTACAAATTGCGATCTTGTTTATCTCTTTTGTAAACTCCAAACAATCTTTTTCCTTACAATTTACACCCCTTTGACCTCAGACCTCATTTTAATAAACATGTGTTTATGGGATGAAAATACATAACATGTTTGACTACATGTAACTGATTTCTTATGCAAAGGATAGGTTATTTTTATCCTGTCCAATCAACTTTCCTCTTGAATTTTTGTGTGTGTGTGTTAACTATAAAAAGGAATGGAAGATGGATCTCAAGGTTCTCCCTTTTCATAGAGAGATCCCACTTTATCAGGGTACCCTAATAAACTGCTTTTAAATGATCCTCCAACTCGGTTGTTTATTGGGAAGGTAAACTGAGGCAGAACCTAGGGCCAGATTTGGCTATCAGGTCATTAAGTAAGTCATGTGGCCATTGAGCAAACCCAGCATGTACAATGAGCATTTTGTTCAGGAACCAGAAAAAAAAAGTTGCAAATCATGATCATGTGACCATGGGACACTGCAATCACTCCTAAATGTGAGCTAGTTGCCAAGTGGCCAAAAGGCAATTATATGACAGCAGGGTGTGTATGTGGCAGTTGTATCTTTGAAAACAGGTCAGAAGTAGCTTTTTAAAAGTCTGTTGTAAGTTTGAACAGTTGTGAAGCAACCAGTGATATTTCAAGGACTACCTGTATCTGGGTTTTTTTTCTCATGTTTTTTTTCTTCCTTGTCCACTTTTCCTTCTGTGGAGAATTTTATAGCACCAGTCAGGCCTCTCCAATTTGCACAGTGTTTATAGAGAATACATCATTTTTTTTCCACAGCATGTTTCCAATAATTATTAAAAAGTAATTGTTTGAGGAAAATCTATAACTATATCTGTCGGGGATGTGCTATTTGTTTTGTTTCATTCTTACACTAATTTTGGCCTATTTCTAGCTTAGTAAACATTTAGTAGACTCACTGGAGCAGTATGATTGACTTCAGAACAGATATGTGAACAACAGCACTATTAATGTGTTTAGAAAAGAAAATACTAAATATAGTGTAATTTAAAATGATACAAATATTGTTTTAACTATTGGTTATATGTCACCTGGAGATAAATTTAGTGATAAGGCAACTATGTAAATGTGTTAAATAAATATAAATACTAAATATCTGCATAGAAACAAATGTATAATAGAAAAACAGAATGAAAAAAATAGACATTGCATATCTTAGATATCGCTAATGAATTGCAATGAAGGGGGGGGTTGGTTACATATAAGTGATAAGGAAAATCCTAGACTGTGCGGAGATGGACAAATTAACAAAAGAGATAAAAGAAAAGGAAGACACAGAGTACTATGTAATATGGAATAAGTGGTATGATTGGTTGGAGATTAGAAATAATAAATGAAAATAAATGTGGAAAGGTCAAGAAATGGAAAATGTGTGTATAATAATGTATAGTAATAATAGGTATTATTCTTAGTATGAAGTATAGTATGAAGGAAGAAAAATGGAAATAAGAAACAATGGGACAACAAGGACAAATATTTTTAAAGAAGAATAAGGGGGGGAAATGTAAATAATAGAAGACTACCGTTACGAAATTGCTGTTTAAAAAAAAAAAAGGAGTATACACTGTGTGTTTATGTGTGTTATGTTTTGTTGTTTAAAAAAAAAAAAAGAACATTATGGTCAGATTCACACATCGAGCTAACCCAGAACATGGCATGTTGGGTTTGATTTTCTACAGATGAGAATCAGTGAATAAAACAGTGTTTAAGGGCAGTAAATCAGTTTAAAATAATGACTTGTGGCTGGTATATTGATCAAAAAATTGGCTTGACTTATTCATGGTTTGTTTTTATGTTTTCATACAAATTTCTAATTAATTTATACTTGTACATGGCAAGAGAATCTAACAGTAAGAGAAAATAAACCAGAATTGATCGAGAGAGAGAAAAAGAAGAAGTATATTTCTTATATTTCTTATAATTAATAGATTTGGTTTGTCTTTTAACATATGAGAATATTTTTTTATTATTCTTAAGTTGTGTCCACCGAACTTCTCCCAAGTAAAACAAAGCAATATGGAAGAAGAGTTATTATTAAAGTTTTATACCTATGAATCCCTCTGAAATGTTATCAAATGGACTAAAGTGCATATAATATAGATGTAGAATATCCTAGGATCATCCCTGAGGCTGTCAGATACAAATACAAAGAGTATTTTGTTTGTAAAAGATTCTAGAGAATAGCTAGTACTAAGCTACTACAACCAAGCAATAGTCTGACTCAGAATAAATTAATTTCTTATGCAGGTTTGAAAGACAGGAAATATAAGATTGTCATATATCAATCAGCTGCAATAATTATTGCAAACATAAAATGTTGGTTTTGCTATATCCAAAGAACATGGATAATGCAGGATTTTTGAGTTCCCAAAGTAAGATCATTTCTTCTTATTTAATAAATAAATAATTCTTGGGAGCCAGCCAATCAATCTGTGGCTGCCTTGCCATGAGAAACAGGGTCTTCCTAATTTGCTGTCCAATTTTTTACTTAATTGTTATGCTTGTTCTCAGGTAACTGAGTGAAATAATGAGCCTTAATCCTCTAAACCAGAGGTGGGGAATGATGACCCCTTTATGACTTGTGGACTTCAACTCTCAGAATAGCTGAGCCAGATATTGAGGTGAATGAGTCATGGTGGCACAGTGGTTAGAATGCAGTACTGCAGGCTACTTCTGCTGGCTGCCTGCAGTTTGGCAGTTCGATTCTCACCAGCTCAAGATTGACTCAGCTTTCCATCCTTCCGAGGTCGGTAAAATGAGGACCCAGATTGTTGGGGGGAATATGCTGACTCTGTAAACTGCTTAGAGAGGGCTGTAAAGCACTGTGAAGCAGTATATAAGTCTAAGTGCTATTGCTATTGCTATTTCTATTGCTATGAAAGCAACCAGTTGCAACCTCCAAGTCATCAGATAAACAGCAGATAAAGAACAAACTTCAGCCAGCATGGCATAGTACTTCTCCTCTGATTCATCACTCTCATTCATCTTAGTGCTCCATAATTTGTAAAGATGTAGGCAACATATAAATATTCATGACAAGTCTGAAAATAGACCATCTAACATTCCTTCTTTGTGCTAGGAAGAAGCAGAACATGAAATAGAGCTATAGGCAAATCTGAACACTTCAGCCACTCTTCAAGGGAAAATAAAAGAATAAGATAATTGAGGCCCTGCCCTGTAAATGAATCCCAGAACTGTGCAAGCTTGACAAACAATAAAGAAGATGGTGGTGAGGAACTACAGGAACTCTCACCCAAGCTTTCTAATAGCTGAGTGAGTATGGTAGCTTCTGTCAAGCTTGGAAGTGTCAACAGGTATTATATTTAATTCCTAACAAATGAAGTATCACAATTATATGCAGAAAAAAATCATGTTTATATATATATGATTTATGTGCAAAATGGCTCCCAGTTCAATTCACTGGAAATAGGGATCAAATTATTTCCAATATGTCATGTCAATCTCACGTGTTCATTCAAGCTCTAGTTCGACCATCAGGTTACATTTTGAAAAAAACTTGGTGGAAAATCCATGTTTTTTTTTCCTTCTACCAAATACGTGCCATAGCTATCTATCTATCTCTATCATCTCAATTATCTCTATTTTTATTATTTCTATCTCTGTCATCTATATTTATATCAGATATGTGCCTTCAAGTCAGTGTTGACTCCTATTGACATTGAACCAGTCCCTGCAGTTTTCTTGGCACAATTTTAGAAGTGGTTTGCAATTGTCTTGTTCCTAGGCCTGAGAGAGACTGATCCATGCAAGGTCACCTAAATGGTTTTGTACCTAAGGCAAGTCTAGAACTCAGTCTCATAATTTCTACCCTTATACTTTAACCAGTACACCAAACTGGCTCTCATCTGTATCCATATTTGTATCCCTATCCAAACTGTATCTGTATCCATATCTGCAGTGGTGGGATTCAAATATGTGAACAACCGGTTCTCTGTGTGGATGCTGCTTCCGGAAGTCCATTCTGGGCCTGGGCAACAAAAAATTAGCTACCGGTCCTGCCAAACTGGTGTGAACTGGCTGAATCCCACCACTGCATATCTGTCTGTCTTAGGTACTTGAGTGAAGAACTATATTAGACATTTGAAGGAAGTGAAAAAGCTGGAGGAAAATTTATTTATTATTATTGTGCAATTATGTTGGGGGACTTGACAACAGGAAATTTAACAACTTCATACATTTCCATTTTCTATTAAGAACACCACCAACCCTCTGTCTCCCATGATTGCCTTATCTCAATAACACAACCAACAGAAACTCTGAAGTTATTATAAAGTATGGATGAAATGAAGCAGAAAAGCAGAAATTTCTTTATTAGAAGAAAATTCTTTGGGGAAAATTGGAAAATGGATTTTGGGCAGAGTTCTCCTGAAATTCATTTGGGCAGCTCAGCTATTCTTACCTTAAAAGTTACCTAGAAATATTGAAGAGAGATAGTAAAGCGAAAGATAACTGGAAACATCTTAAAACACATGCACATATATTTGGAATTTGAATATTTAGAGTTGCACCTAATTTCCTTAAGCCATCACCAGATATATTATATATATTTAACAATCTGTACTCTGTAAAATATTTTTATTATTGTGAACAAAACCCAGTAGATATAGAAGTAGACGATAGCAGACATTTAAATTACTATCCCTTAACCAAGACCTCAGCACTAAACCTATTGGTTTGTTCTAATCTATGGAGTGATCTGTTCTATATCATCCTTTACACTAAAAAAAAATGAAAATAAATATTTCATGATTAGACTTTTAGCTAATTTTTCAACACAATTCACTTTAAAATTCACCTTTGGAATAAAAGATAATCTAATCTTGTACTTGAACTCACTGAATATACAAAATTCCAGTTGTGCCTACATGGAAGCAGTGAGCATTGTCCTAATAATTATTAACATCTGACTGTGAAATATAATACATGATAGTAGGTATCAGTTTAGTGCCAACCTAATATGAACTACGTTTTAAGATAAATACTTTAGTAAAAGAATAGATGTGTGGCAGTTGAAGACTGAATAGTAAGTGAAAGAGGTAGGTGAATAGAATAATTGAATTAGTCTACCACTGAGATTAATCAACTGTTTAAGATTAGATTATTATTTTTTGTTAGCATCCACACTGTGAAATGTTCTGGTTGTTATTTTAGTTTTAATCAGCAGGTGCCACATCCTCTGGTGAATTTTCTGTAATAATAAAGGATGTGGAACATTTCATTTGCATTTGCTTTTTAACGTCTAGGAACAACCAACATGACACAAAAATGAGGCATGATTCATGGCTATTTGTGGTAGGACATGTTTCATAATGTATCCTAATAAAATTATTATGGCATAAAATGACTTAACAAGGATAAGGGTAATTGAGCTATAATACACACACGGCATATGAAGTGCTTTTAACGATCACTGGATCTTAGCTTTTTAAGATTCTCCTTAGTTAATGTCCTCCCTTACTGACTAAAAATAGAGAAAGAATATAAAAGACAAACAAGCAATAACAACAACAATAGCCTATCTTACTAACAGATGAATGTTTGAAGGACTGAGCATGGGCATCAGCAAGATGGAGCACGTGAAGCATGTGGGCCATTATAGAAATTATGTGCCATGATGCAGCTGATGTATATGCACATGTCTTGATAGCTTTTTGAAAAGCCAGAAGAATCAGTCCTATCTGATATCATTTGCATGACATTGTCATGATACAGGTGACATCATTATAGCATCTACAGATTGCTTATGAGACTGAAGAGACTGTTTTTCCCCAGAACTGTGGCTAAATTGGGATTATTCAGTAAAGTAAAATATGGTTGGTCTGAATTCAGGATATCATATCTATTCAGCCACCATATTTCCTCTATGGTTCAATATATTGCCTAACCTAGGCAATTAACCGATAAACTATTTAAATAAAATATAGTACGGCATGTTATGTGAACATAGACATTGTGTCATTTAGTTTCAGCTGCTCCATGTGAATTTGATTGTCTTTCAAAATGGAGGCTGACTAAATAATGTGGAATTTCCCAGTATAAAATTAAATCTACTGTAGAATGAGAATCTCCTCTGATTGTGTATACCAAGAATACTCTTTTTTAATGATGGGTGGAGAAGATGATCTTCTAGAATACTACTTCACAGAGTAATCAGATTGAGGAGTGCAATGGGGTAAATTCCTAGAAATAAAACCTGTCTTTTTTATTTGGATTTAGAGCAATCTAACTGGGAAAAAGAAAAGAGTAAAGAGAAAGAAAAATTAATTGGATTAGAAAGAGGTTGTTAGAAAGAGAGAGAATGAGTGATGAATGGTGCTACCTCATTCCTGCTTAACAGTATTATATGACCTTTAGCTAAGTACTTTTGCAGGACTGAAGGCTTTAACAACAACAACAACAACAACAAAGATTGTCTGTGTCCAATTTATAAGTGTGGATGAAGTCTCTAGTGTAAAAATACTTGAAAAGAATAGGCTGCTTCACACAGCACAATACTTTGTAATGTCGCTATTGTTTGACTTAGTACATTATGTGAATCCAAATAATTTTGGTTTATTCAAGCAACCCAAGCTTGTTCTTTTGTTGTTAATATCTTTGGGAAAATACCAATGTTCATCCTTCTAAAAACTTTGCTGAAAGTCATTCTAGTCTTTCAAATATCACAACAGGATCCTTGGATTCACTTTCAAAATTCAGTGAGGAATATGAAATAATGCTTTCTATAATGCCATTTACAGCCAGTTTGGTGCAATTGGTAAGGCACCATGTTCAGGCAGTTCAAATGAGTATAAAGATCTATTGCAAGCTTAAGCTCTCTACAATACTATGAGCTACTAATGGTCAAGGGAAATGAGCAAGAGTTAAGAAAGGAATTTAATTTATCTCGTGTGGATGCCTAGGGACGCATGACTGATGGCATATTTGACCCCTCCCTCGGACTCAGCCTAGTCATCTCCTGAAGAGCTTATTGTCCTCCAGAGGTTTTTAATAACTATAGCACTCATTAACCTCAACAATTGTCCAGTTGGATGGAGTGTTGGGTATTAGAATCCAACCAAAACTGAAGGACTACAGATTCCTCACTTCCAATTCAGTAGCAGAAGATTATTTAATAACTTATATACTTTCCTACCCTGATATATATATAAGATTTATTTTGGAGATAGTAGACAAGAGGTTTGTGACAGGATTTTAGAAATAACACATTTTGTTATTTCCCCCCCCCCCTTCACAATCCCCTTGTTGTCAGGCATTAGACACACAGGGTGTTTTTTTAATATTAAATTTTCATAGCATTCTTGCTTGCTTGCTCTCAAAAATAAGAACCAAACTCAAATTCAGATTGCCAAAAAATTAGACTACACTTGTTTGTCCTTGGCTCAAACACAAATAACTACATATGTAATTCTCCAATAATTTGATATTTAAACATGTCCAGAAGGAAGCAATAACATAAGGTGTTTTTTTTTTTAAATACTCAAGGGAAAATTCACTGCAGAGTAAATGAATCAAATAAAAGGCTGGAAAACAGATGCATTTCCTAAGTCAGATACACACAGAGAAAAGACTGGAAGCTTGGAGGAGACCCTTTATCAAGACTCTATGAGCTGCTGCTTTCTGTTTCTAAACCAGGGCTTTTCGTTAACAAACAGGACACGTCAGGGGCTTTATGAAAACATTTTCTTCTATTTACAGCAGGGAGAAGTCAAGTTATCATGGATTCCCCTCCAGTGAATGGATCAAGTCATTAAAGTGGCATTTACATTGAAAAGCTTTTCACTGGGCTTTTTGTCAGTCCTTTCAAACAGGAATGGAATGAAATGAATGGGGGGGTAGCTTACAAGTGATGCCTTGTTGAATATATGTGGGAGCAAACAGCCCCCATTGTGGGTGCAGGTGGGAAAGAAAAATGAATGGACAATGAGAGTAGCTGAAAGGGACAATCTCATTATTGATGGGCTCAGCATGTAGCTTTAATGAGGTTTAGGACAGCAGCAAGGACCTCATAATATATGAGCCTTCCTTCCATTTTCGGACTGAAATATATATATATATATATATAATGAAACTTCATTGTAGTAACTTAAGTGTGATCCTTTAGACTTAGCATGTTTATCTGAAATAGAATCAGTGAAGAACAAATCTATGCTTAAACTGTTCTGTTCAAGAAAGTAACTAAGTTCCAGAGGTAATAACTAGGTTTAAATATATAGTAAATCCATAATTATCTTAACTATGATTTTGTAAAAAAAATTCACAATTGTGTAATTCACAAACATTACACCAAAACCTAATAAACAGTTTTGTGACCAATATAAGGCAGATTTTTCCAAATTGGAAACCCCCCAAAGACCATATAGGGTGCAAATTTTTGAAACTGCCCTTCTCAACAAAAGGGATCCAGGTCGGGGGAAAAGTAGAAAATAGGTTTCCCAATTTTTTAAAATACATATATGGCTACATATGCAGGGAAAATTGTTCATGTGTAGAACCAATCTAAACCAAACCAACACCATCCTGTAAACCTACCTACTAATTGTCCTTCTACTGTAGTTAGAGAGGCATGAAGGACTGCCTTCCTGACTTTGTCTAAGATTCATTTGTCTAACAATACAGTACAACCAGTGTGTCTGGTCCTTAGAGTCTAATATTCCATGAAAGAGAAATCTTAGGAAGGAAACATCTGCCCTCTGGCTATGGAGAAACTTCATTTTATAGACCCTGTAGTTCATTCTGAAATCTTGGCCTTATTTGTTTTGGACCAAAAGGTTGTGGTTCATCAAGAAGTACACTAAGAATCAAAGAAATGTGCATCTTTAGAAACTATGGCACTACTCTCTTTTCCCATTCCCTCATTCTAAATACTGTAGAAGAAATAACAGAGACATTGTGCTGGGCATCAGGTTTCTCGTTTTAGTTATTCATATTGTCACTGCAAAACTCTTCCTTATCTTTGATTTCTGTATCCCACTGCTTTTAACTTTCAACTGAATGCACAGATTAATTAGTTACATATGACTTTGCTGCAGCATCTGTGGGTTGGATTCTAGTTTTAATTGTTTAGCTTCTTGAACTACTTCATCTAATCTAAAATTTGATTTTAATAATAATTTTAATATAATAGTTTGGAAGTGTTAAAAGTGTTAAACTGTTGTGAAACCATGTTTACATCCTTCTAAGTTGATATATAAGCACAAGAATAAGATGTTTTCCCAGTGAAATTGATTCTACTCTCTATTATAATGTTCTGCATGTTTTTCGTTGCAATATTTTCATTTTGCCACTAACAACTTTCCTATTGTTGACTTCTTCTTTTCTCCACCACTCATCGGGAAAAAAACCACCAAAAACAAAATTTACGCTTATAGAGTAGTGTGCTGCCATTGCTGTTAATCTTATAAAAAATGACTGTGAATGAGTGGAAGAGTGATGGCTTTACTTAGCACATATTCCACCATGGTTCATGAAGAACATACTCTTTGTGTTGGAACTTATTCAAATTAAAGAAAAAAACCAATCTTTTTCTTCAACCCCTTTTTAGTTATTAGATAGGAAAACTACAATATGTGGTTTTCTGTAGGTGAGATGACCTGCCAAGAAACTCATATAATTAGCTTCTACAGATTTCACTGGTACTGCAATATTCATAGTGGCTTGCAGAGAGAACTTGTCCAGTTTTTGCTGAGGGTTTCTGCTCTTCTCTATTCACCACGCTGAAGGGAAACAAGCAAAGATAGTGTTATCACTGCCAGAGGACATCTCATGATCTCATTAAAAGGAAACCAACCAGAAATTGTCATTTACTTCAACTTTTCTATCTTCTCCACTATAGATTGCATGGAATCTGGATCAGAAGTATAATCACATACCTAATTAGATGCAGCTTAGGCATATCTCAAAGGCAGTTGGTGATTGAGAGCTACACTTAGAAATTGTGAACACAATGTTCATTGCTCAAACAAAGAATTTCCAATAAAATTCTAAAATTCTTCTACACCAGCATTCAATGACTGATTTAGGTCTCCTTCAAATTAGAAGATATATTCCCCAAACTAACTCAGCAAATGTTTAACATCTATAACATCTCTAAATGTTATCTAAAACTAATAAAATAAATCCACTTTTTTTCTTTTATATACAATATTAAAATTCCAAAATTCCACCCTCTCATGCATTAGCTGCGATGCTTTCAAAAAGGAAAAGAGAATATAGGTAATCCTTGACTTACAACAATTCATTTAGTGACCGTTTAAAGTTACAAACGCACTGAAAAAAGTGATTTATGATCGTTTTTCACACTTACATCCGTTGCAGCATCCCCATGGTCACATGATTAAAATTTGGATGCTTAGCAACTGGTTCATATTTATGATGTTTGCCGTGTCCTGGGATCATGTGATCCCCTATTGCAGCCTTTTGACAAGCAAAGTCAATGGGAAATCCAGATTCATTTAACAACCAGGTTACTAACTTAACAACTTCAACGACTCACTTAAGAACTGTGGCAAGAAAAGTCATAAAATGGGGCAAAATTCACTTAACAAATGATTCACTTAGCAACATAAATTTTGGTTAAGTGGTTAAGTCAAGGACCACCTGTAGTTAAACTGTATTTCTTGGACTGATTTTTTTCCCCAAGAGGCTCAAGCTTACTTAGGCCCTAGAAAATCTGAATTACAAATATTAAGTTGTATTTGATATGATCAAAAACTTTTGACATAATAATAATTAATTTCAAAATTATAAGAAAAAAAACTTCAGTCACCTTGCGTATGTAATACTTAGCATTAAAAATATGAAATAAAAATAAAGACTCCTTTCTGTCAAGCTCAATTTCTGGTGACTTAATGGACATGGATATATTGGTTCTTGCAAGAATATTGAAGTGATTTTTATGCTGTCTCTTTAAGTTGCACTTTTCCCAACTTCACTGATTAATCTACAACTCTATTATTTCTTGGTGTCATTTTCCCCAAGTTCTAACCAATTCCATGTCTGCTTAGTTATTTTGAGGTCAATCAAGTTTATCTAGGTGTTGCTAGAATGGCATTACATAAATCCAATTGTTTATATGTTCTTTTGAGTTTAGTCCCTAACTAGAGACAGTGTTCTCCCACTCTGTCTATCTACAAAGGATGTTAATGTATATAGGTCAAACACCCACACCAACTGTGCTCTTGAATAGCCATAAATCCTCCTTATGACTAATAAAGTATTGGGCATGGAACAAACTAGGATTAACTGATTGGTTTTATTGCATTTATATCCTGCCATAATCCACTGTTTCTTGGCAGAAGACATGAACATAAAAAATATTTAAACACCCACTGTATGATTAAAAAATACTAATAAAACAACAATCATAAAACCCCAGATTGAAAGACACAATACAACTGAATTAGCTAAATAATACAAGAAAACAAAAGAGAATGACAGATGGCACAGTGCATGAAATGAGTTAAAATTCTCTCCAAAATAATTCTGCTCTTAATAGTTTACTGAAAAGTAACAAGGAGAAGGTTAACTTGATCTTCACAAGGAGCAATGACTCCTTCTGGCCTATGTCTTGAAGAAGGGGAGGAAGACTAGTAGAGTCAGCTGGAGTAGGCAGTCCAGCTGGCATTCAAAAAGAAAATTACTGAAGATCATTTGATTTATTTCTGTTCTTTAATTCTTATGTTTCTTATTTTTTGAAGTCTTCAGGCAAACCTATTAAAACAAGATCATTTAGTTGCACATCATAGCATGCCTTCTTTAATGTGCTGCTGTCTGGATTTCAATATTTCCCCCTTCTTACTTGCGATAATGGACTTGGAAAGAAATTTCAACAAGGCATCCTAACCTGGGACCCATCTGTTGGGCCTTTTTCTGAATTCTCAATAAGCACAGCCATAGTCTGAATACATCTCCTAGCACCAATTTAGAGAAGGCAAATTGCTTATTACTTCTTGAGTATTCTTGACCTAGATTAGCATATGTGCCCATTGAGACTATGTCACATACTGTGACTGCCAGCAGCCTTTTAGGGCAGAAATGGACCAGCTTTTGCTGATTGGAAGCCATACATAATATGGAAAGTAATAAGGAAAGCACAATGAGTAGAAGAGTTATGAACATTGAGTAGTACTACATCCCTTTTACAGGCAAGAAAAGGATATTTGGGCACTTGTAATTTTTTTAAAAAATCAAATTAAATTTAATTTGGGGCTTATCCCCAGAATTTTAGATATTTCATACCTCACACTGTTATGAATGTCAGCAATTGTGATCGAAGTGGGTTCTAGCAGATTAAAATAGCTCGGGGACTCCTTTCAACTCTACTACCTGAAGTTATCTATGCATCTAAGCATAGTCTTGGTCATTCTTGTCATCTTTTTAACTGGAGTTGCCATAGTCAAGAGTTAAATCTCAAGGAACTTGCCTTCTTGGGCTAGAATCAAGTTTGGATTGGCAGGGTAAAGAGAAGTTATCAGGTACAGCTTGTAACTTTGCAGTCACTCACTGAAGGAAGTCAGAATTTGGGTTTAAATATCTTTTGACTGTAATACAGTACCTGTTTCACTCTTGGCAATCTCAGACATGACTGACAAAGGAGCCACTTCTATACTGTGTCAGGGACGAGGAATTACCACAATGTTAGTGAAAAATAGAATATGTTATATGCTAACGGAAGCCAACAAAATTGAAACCCTACACAAAATTATTTACGTTATTGTGACTTAAATGCAATTTTCCAAAGTTTTTAAAAATATTTTTCATTTATAAAATAGTCCTGGAAATGTGCATTAAAAATTGAGGCACCAATGGAAATTTCTAACTGGAGAAATTATAAAAGTTCTTTGTTTCATCAGGTATCCCTGCAACCAACCCTCAATTTCTGCCACCAAAAAACATCTCTTCTTGCTCAATTATTCTGAATATATTTACTTCTCCCACCTCCAGAAAGCTAACAACTTGAGTGTCCATTTTAAGTTTCACTAATAGAAATACACTTCAAAATTTGTTGCATTGCTGGCAGAAAAAAAAAATAGAGTGATAAAATACCTGATCCGCTGGTTGACCTATAACAAGGGGGATTAATTGGCCTCAGTAGCAGCAGTAACTTTTCCCAACTCCCATTTATTAATTAGTTTACTTACAAGTTTATTTAGAAATTCTACTTTTCATGATAAATATAAATGGAAAACTTACAGCATAAACACCATTACAGAAATACCTCAAAGATGAAAACAAAATAAAACACAGTATCAGAATTTTCAATCACAATAACATATCACATCAGAAGCAGGCTTTGTAACATCTTTCATGAGGCAATACAGTCAAGATAATGGCAATCATCATGTAATCAAAACCTTCTTCCTTTTTATAGGAAGTGGCTTGCACAACTACATAATCATGGCCCACACCTTGACTTTTTAAATTGCTCTCTGTGACCATCCCTGCGAGTGTAGACCTGAGTAAATATCAATAGCACTTAGACTTATATACCACTTCATAGTGCTTTACAGCCCTCTCTAAGTAGTTTACAGAGTTAGCATATCTCTGGGTCCTCATTTTACCAACCTTGGAAGGATGGAAGGCTGAGGCAACCTTAAGCCTGGTGAGATTCCAACTGCTGGCAGTCAGGAGAAGTAGCCTGCAATACTGCATTCTAATCACTGCACCACCACGGCTCTTCTAAATAATAGTAGGACCACTTTAGTCCAATAAAATCTTTTGACTTCTTTTTTTCTGGAATCTTCTATTCCCTCCCCTTTCAAAAGAAAAGGCTTTTTTATTTAGCTCTTAGTAAGACAAAGAATTATGAAGGTGAAGTTGGAAACCTGGCCACATGGCTGCATTTTGCATATCAATAAATCTACCTCCCTGCTCCATCACAATTAAGAAAAAGCCCAGTAGCCAATAGAGAATATTCATAATATATCACAGCAGACATGGTATCATAACATTCTCTCAGATTACATTGTCAATCATAATACCTAGCAAGGGCAAGAAACCTATTTCCTACTGTGGCCTTGTCAGTGTGCAGATCCCAAGGAGTATTTATGAGTTGCAGAGGCCAAGAACAGCAGAAGATAAAGTTGTGTGTGTACTTAATCAGGTCAAAAGCAGGAGACCTCATTAAATCTCTCTCCTCCTGCCTTTTACTTGTAGGAGTACATTACGAGAAGGTCTCCTTAATTAAAAAGTACATTGCCATTATTATTGTAATTAATCCAAGTTAGGGATAATTGTAGTTTTCTGGTTGCTCAGAGTTGCCTTTGTTTAAAAATGAGCTGGGTAAAAGTTCTGTCTCCAGCTAAAAGCTGAATTAAGCTACATCATTAATGGTTGTGAGCTTAGCATTCATTCCCTAAAATAATAAAAGGGGAGAAGGAAAAGAAGGTGCATCTGCAGTACAGCCCTTAATGACCCATGTTATCAACAAATGAAATCTTTGATCTTAAACAAAAATAACAGAAGTACATAGCCTGGTTATTTTGAATATTGGTGACTAACAAAGAAGAAATTAATATTTTCCTAATATCAGAGCATCAGTATGTTACTGTCAAGCAACCTAAAGTTACCAATAGAAAAAAAGTATATGTATCTCAGAATTGAAGTCCTAGTGCTCTCTAAGTTTGAATGTTTTCTTGCAAATATTTCAGTACCCAACTAAGTAACATCAGTGCTAGAAGGGAGTCACAGCCTAATGAATGAAATACCAAGAATACTCCCACAAACACTGACAGGGCAAGCCATTTGTACACAAATAGATAGCAAACCCCTTCTAGCTGATGTTACCTAGTTTGGTAATGAAACATCTGCAAGAAAACAACCAAGCTCAAAGAGCACAAGAAGCCCACAACATAAAGTTATTTGATAAAGTGGCATGTAAAATAGTAAACAAAGAAAAAAAATGGAATATCAGCATTTAGATCATGGTTGCTTAGTCCTAGGATACCCTTTCTTTCTTTTAAACATTTTCTATACTTCTGAGCATTGCAGCCATATTAATATGAGAACATCAAAATGACATGAACTGAGAAACACAGCTGCCATATATTGAGTTGACTACTGAGGCCAATATTATCCACTGAGGTAGTATCTCCACTTGGGAACTCAACATGGCACAAAAATTCTGCAGCAGCATGATTTTTTATTTTCTGCCAGATTCTCATGATAATTGTTTTCTTTCCTGGCCTATAAATCAGATGAGTTTAATCTGTTGTGAGCTGAATCTGTATCAAAAGTGTTTTTCCCTTTGTTTCAGCATCTTCCAAGGCTAGCTTTAAGGTGTATAAAAATCTGTTAGGCTTTGTCATCCATTACCTTGAATAGAAGTCAAATGACCAGCAATAAAGAGGCAATAAAGGAAAGAAAAGTAATAGTAATGGGAAATTTCATACCAGTATAATTTTCTGCTGATTCAAGGATAAGTAGAGAGCCTTTGTAATTCTAAATTGGGGGAATCTGCCCAGAGTGACATGCTGTTTCAAAAACAGCTAAATTTTTATCAGATTCACACTGGTAATAAGTATTTACTTAGCTAACTCAGGAGTTACTTTATTTGAACTATTTGACTTTCCACTAACAACTGACAGATGAGAGAGAGGAGTTTAGAACATTTTGGGCACCGCCCCCTCCTCAAGCTGTACATAGAGCAGAACCTTTTACACAAGCACACACACACACACACACACACAGATCCTTTAATAATATGCTCTTCCAGGCATGTTTTAAAGGAAGCTTGTGATGAAGTCTTGCAGTAGAAAAGGAAAATTGTTCACAAAAGGAAAGACACACGCTTGATTACATTTACCTGATTACAGCATGTATGCTTTCTATCAACAGTAAGAAAAATAATCAATGGTGTGTGCTTTATGCATCTGTGCTACTCACTAGGATATTAACTCTTTCTACATGGTCTCATTGCCCTCAAATGTTCTCCTTCAGGGCCAGAGGAAAAGAGTGAACAGATTGCAGTGACACCATGATCAGCTACAGAAACAGAGCGATCAGTACCAAGCAAGAGGCCCAAGTTAGCCCTAGCTTTGATGTCAGTGTTACAAATATAGATTTTAGAATTCTTTCTATTCTATAATCACATTGTCTTGTGAATTGGAAAACCCTAAGGAAGAAATGAAGGTCAAAAGTGTATGAGGGGAAAAAGAGATGATTTTCACCTATTAGTATGAGCCAATCAGCCTTTTAACTTTTGATACAACGTATCACTTGCCAATGTGTTACACAACTGCTTAATTCTTACTGCTTTTGTTACTCAGCTTAAAGCTGCTTGAAGAGACTTCTTGATGGGAGTGCAAAATTCTGACAAGAAAACAGCAGGAATTCTAACAAGGTACAATCAGAATCAAGACTTTATGTCGAGCTCTTAGCACTGAATTCTCTTAGCGTTGCCTACATTGGTAACATAATGTACTGGCTAAATCTGACATACTATATATTTGTTAATTTTAAGGGCCCCATTCCAATGACAAAAATAAACCAGTGTGCATTCTCATGTAGTCATGAAGCTAAACTGGTAGGTCCATGAGGGGTCACTTCAGTTGCATACAACAAAAAAAATGGCTACATTGGGGTGGTAATGGTCATTTTTATAGATCTCCCAGTGAAACAAAACAGGTTGGGAAGCTATCATTTCCAGGAAGGAAGGAAGGAAGGAAGGAAGGAAGGAAGGAAGGAAGGAAGGAAGGAAGGAAGGAAGGAAGGAAGGAAGGAAGGAAGGAAGGAAGGAATCATAATGACACAATTAAGATACCTTTAGTTACTCAGTTCCTACCCATTTCTGCTCATTTTTCAACCCATCATCACCTGCTGCAAAAGAGGAAAAACTTAGCAGCCAGAGAAATGGGATGGTTAGAGAAACTCCAGTTTTGCATTGCTTCGTTTGAATGTTATCATACTCATAAGAAAGATAAGTCTGGTAATCCTACAGCTGATTATTGGGCTAACTGATTTTTTTTTCTTTTTGGGGAAAGCAGGGAGGTCCATTTCCTGGACCCAGTTAAGTCTGCAGTGGAGGGCAAATTGATCACTTGGCTTTTTTCATTAATGTTAATCACTTGTATAAACTGCTAAGACAGCATTTCACTCCATACACTTAAGTACAATAGCTAAAGAGGACGGGTTTTCTCGTTGCCATCCTTTTAGCTCTTGTCAGGTTCTAGTTCATTCACTCTCATTTATCTAAACATGACTGCCAATCCTATTCTTACACATATATAGCAGTTTTCCGATAGGAAAGCAGAAAATAAATCACCAGAGGATGCCCTCAAATAAAATGGATTGAATCATCTTCATTATCCTTAACCACCAATCACTTGTCACAGAAGCATCTCATTGCCATTAGTCTTTAAAGCCAAGAGGCTTGAGAACTAGGAATAATTGGTGATAATATATCAACTCTGAGGGAGCACTCTGTGTTTAACATCTGATCTTTCCTGTTTCTGCTTATTTTGTTTCACCTCAGCACTCAAAGATGTTGTCAGAAAAAAAGTGAAATCAGAAAGAAACCAAGAGTTAGATTTAAAAATGTATTTTAAAGTTTTACTTAATGGGTTTAAAAAGGCTTTTGAGTTTTTGACTGATTTTATAACTAACGGAGTACGTGAATTTTCTAAGAGGATACCCTTTGTAATAATACTTTGTCTTAGATATGATAATTACTGGAGAGGTAAACTTTATCTACTGGGTTAAAAAGATTTTTTATAGACATAGATGAATTGATAGAATATATATTTAAGTCAGATAGAAACCTATTTGTTGGTTTGATATTTTTATTTTAAATAAGATAATTATTTTGTAATAGAAGAAGAATAAGAGGGATTGGTGACAAGAGAAGAAATGGTGTTAATGAAGAAAATATAAGAATGTTACGGCGGGAATAATATACTCATTTTAGATATAATTATTATGTTAAAAAGGGACATCCGAAGTGTTAATAATATGTCTATTTAAGGCTAATTGGAATATGGTAACTGTAAATTAGTAAAGCCTAAAAACAGGACTTGGATTTCTATAATTGAAATGTGATTGATATTTGATAGGATTGTTTGAAGTTTATTTAGAAATGTATTAACTTGAATAGGTAAGACTATATGAGGGAATTAGAGAGGGAATTTTCAATGAATTAATTTGAGCTATATATCTGTGATTGTCTTTTTGGATGTTTGATATACCCACCTCCACGGTGTTTCCTAAGCACCTTGATGTAACCCTTTCACCCCCATAAAAATCCAATAAAATATATTTAAAAAAAGAAAAAAAGTGAAATCATATTCTGAATTTATGCATAGTCATAAAAGATTGTGGAGGACATTAGATAGTGTTCCATAAGCCTTGAGATTCATTCTGGTCTGTGAAATGTCTATGTTGACTTGAGCATTAATATTCCTTATTGAGGATATCATTTAAAGTAAGTCTTTTACCATCTGGCTTCTAATGGAGTTCTCTACCACCTAAAGATAAGGATTGTGGTCATGTAAACTAAAAGAGTAAGATTAGCATCTGCAGCGCCATCATTTTAACCATTTGGGTTCCACTGAGTGCTTGAACAGAACTAACATTCCTACATGTTTCATATAAAAAGAATGTTTCATATAAAGAGATATGCATAATATTTTCCTTCTTGTCTTCACCAATTCAGTACACTTCACACATGTTAGGTTTCCTGAAGGAAAGTATGGTGCTGATGGATATAAATTGAATCAATCAGACAAATTTCAATTCCCCTAACTCCCATCCACTATCAGATTCAGGAATTCTTGAAGAAAGTCACCAATGATGCCTGGAATGAAGTCCAAAACATCAGGATGGCCACACATTGGGAAATACTACTTTAAACAACCATTCAGAATGTTTAGGATCTCTCCATACACAAGTCAATAGCTCTTAACTGAAAACAACAGAAACAAAAGCAGCAGATTAAGAATATGTCTATTTATTTAATTACTAATTTTTTATCCAGGTTTCCTGAAAAATTGTTGTTGATGTTAAAAAAAAGCTAATTAATCAGTGCATAAATAATTTCATTGTATGCATACAAATTAAATTTAATGAACAAATAAACTACTTTATTAAATAGACATTTTTTTATAAATTCATCAGTATTTGAATGGTCTGCACAGGTTGCTAGCCACTTTAGTTTTGATTGCCTTAAATTTGTTTACAGTAGAGTCAGCAATGTGGGGGAGTCAGAAGGCTATTAAATCTAACACATATCTCTAGAGGAGATCTTTTATCCATGGATATTTTACAGATTAAACCAGATTAATTCAAACCATTATACTATCAGTACAGAATATAGAATAAACATGGTGAACAACATCAAAATCCCTTTAGAGCCAATATCACAAAAGCAAACCATGTAAGCTGCTTGACATTCAGAAGTGGAATAGAAAAACAATTTAAGCTTAATAAACTGAGTGAGATTTCCTTCTTCCTCCAAAATAAAATGCATGATAAAATCTGTTTAAAAGAAGAGTCGATTCATGGATACAACAGCTTTATTCTTATTATGAAATATTCAAGGCACATTAAAGCTGATCTTCAGTTTTTGTTTTCTTCTCTTTAGGCTAATTTTTTCCATCCCCACAACAAACATTTGCAGTTGCTTCTGATATATTGTTTCAAAAATAGGGCTTGATATTCTTCCTGTGCTCAAATACAATGCATTTTAATTGCTTGTTTTGGCCATTTAAAATTTCTTTTTTAAAAAATTGAAATATATATTTTATCATGTCATTAGATAACACTTAGCTAAAGAAGGGGCTGAAAAAAATGACAAATGAAGAGTCAGAATCAAATTTTAGTTTACAAATGTGAGCACTCTCACTTAATCCATTGAGAAACGGAATGAAAATTCAGACAACCACTTTTTGCAAAATTCCAGTTGTGCCTCCCAAGCTTCCAAAGTGAATTTCTTCAAAATGGACCAATTGAAAGTTTACCCAGATGAGGAAACACTCAGAAATTAGTATCTCTTAAGCTCGTCTGATATGAATGAATGAGATGAGTTTGCTTGTTCAAATACAATAGCTTGGTCAGTTGTTTTCAGTTGTCTGTGAGCTGCTGAGAGGTACACCACCACAAAGCAGCTCACTCTGCCTCTGAAGTTGTCAGCTGTAGTTGCTGCAAAATATCATATTCTAATTTCAGAGTATACCAAAACTCTGGTTTCAGTTGAATACAAGTCTTTAAAATTATTTGTTTTACTGTATGTATTTGAAACCATTTTTTCTAGCCTTTTTGCAAGTCCATCAAGTAGGATCAAATGATCCTTACATTTTCATATTTCCTGCATAAATGTGAGGTATCCTTATTCATTCTCGAATTTTGTTACAATGTCTGCACCAATGGTATGTAATTTTGTAAAAGTTATCTTTTAATTTGTAATGTAATATAAAGTTCAGCCTTTTAACCACATATTTTCCCATTGTATATTATAGCCAAAGTTTTAAGCCCATTTTATCATACACTCTTTAATTTGTTCTCCTTTCATCTGAAATCTCAGCACAATGTAAAAACTGAATGTGTTTTAGCAATTATAAGTTCAACATTAGCACATAATTCAAATTGTATCTTATATTGTTCAATTCTAAATGCCCATTTAGGTACTTTAAATCTTTCAACTGTATATGAGAACCCTTGAAAATTAAATCCTTTCTCAGACATTCTTTTGACTTCATCTTATATTCTACAGCTAGTACTTTTTTTCACAAACAGCATATGATTTATTAAATTCTGTTTTTTTTTTCTGGGTGAGAACATCCAAAATGCTTTCCTTTTTATTTTTCTTAGAACTGGGTAGAAGGAATAACTCCTGGGGCAGAATGGCTAGGAATTCCCATGTGGACAGCCGATGAGTATCATGAAGTTCACCTGACTTGTGTTACATTTTTTAAGTATCTTTTATTGAAAAGAGCTCTGCAGGTAAGTTTTTAAATTATCGCCTTCCCAGTTTGTAACATGGTATCTCTGCACAGGTGTATTCATTTATCTTCTAACTTTATATTGTAATTAAGAACAATATTATCCCAAAGGTGCTTTTTCAAGAGGCAACTGGACTTCCTTTTTTCTTGTCTTCTTTGAAGACGTTTCGCTTCTCATCCAAGAAGCTTCTTCAGCTCTGACTTCCATTCCCCACCACCCAGTCAGAGCTGAAGAAGCTTCTTCAAGAGAAGCAAAGCATCTTCAAAGAATAACAAGAATAACAAGTTGCCTCATGAAAAAGCATATTTGGGATAACTATGACCTGGATGACTGAGAATCTCCATAGACATTAAGAACAATATATAACTATCATATAAAATTCACTACCATATACAATATAAAAAGAATTGAGTATATCTAGTCTGGTGAAAAGAAGGCCTAGGGTTGACATGATAGCAGTCTTACATTAATTTGAGGAGCTGCCACAAAGAAGAGGGGGTCAACCTATTTTTCAAAGCACCAGAAGCCAGGACAAGAAGCAATGAATGGAAACTTATCAAAGAGAGAAGCAACCTAGAACTAAGGAGAAATTTCTTAACAGTGAGAACAATTAACCAGTGGAATGTCTTGCCTTCAGTTGATGGGTGCTCCATCACTGGAGGCTTTTAAGAAGAGACTGGACAGTCACTTGTCTGGAATGGTATAGGGTCTTCTGCTTGTACAGGGGGTTAGACTAAAAGGCCTACAAGGTCCCTTCCAATTTTGTTTCTGTCTTCAAAAACTAAACCATACATTTCTGGCATGGCAACTTCAAGTAAACCTGAAGATTGAGATGGTCAAAAAATCATAAACTCGTTTGCTTGTTAATAAACTCCATTTTCTTCTGTTGAAACTAAGGAATACACATTTTCAACATCAAATGGTTAAAGTGACACCTAATAATAGAAGCTTTCTGTATACATTTTATTTCTTCAAAAATATGTGACTTCCCTAGAATGGCATTTTACATCTCACTTGTAAGGAATATAGCTGAAAAAAATATATTATTCTTCATGCTTATGGGATTTTTTGAAGAGTCTTTTTTATTAGTTTAGTAATATCATAGGTGAGCATAAATGTATGGTGAAGCAGCAGCCTGTGACACAATACCCAATGAAGTTCACATGTATAAGTGCTAAAAAAATCCACTAAATTTGGCCACTGATATTTGCTCCTGCAGAAAAAGGCCAATAATCATTGTCCTTTCAATAAAAAGAACCTTCTGTTTGCCGGTTGTTTTCATTATTAGATAAAGGAATATTTTCCACAACAAGATTTAGCAATCCAAGGAACTAACAAATAGAAGTTATATGGAGAATGGGCTTTAAGATCATCTGAAATGAAGTTTCCATACTTGAAAGAGCAGAGAAATCAGGGCTTATTACTGGAGCAGAGAAGAGAAATAGGATGAATTGAACAAATATTACATCAGGTATATACTGTTTGCAGTGGTTGGAAAGAATAACAAAAAGGAAACAATTTGCTTATTGGTAACCAAAAATGGGAATAAAAATACAGACATTCTGTGAAATTAACAAAGTCAAGCTCCAATTGGCATTTTAAAACAAATCACTGACTATTTGGCTCTGCTGTGACAATTTTCAAAGGGAGAGATGATACTGCATTTTTAATGCCTACCTATCTTTATTTATTTATCACACAGGCTCTGTGCTTCTGCCAAACCACTCAAAACTACTTTTATATAGTTCAAAATGGTAATTCATCCTGATAGAGGCCACACTGTTAAATTCAGTAGAAGAATGCATTATGATATGTGCTTTTAGGCCATTTTCTGAGGTAAAATCTTGAGCCCTTAATCGTCCCAGAGACTTCTTCAGTTGAATTGAACTTTAAATTCTTCATATTCTGCACACACAGTTGGTTATACTGGGTTCTTATTATCTTGCTGGGCAGAAGATAAATAAAGAACTTAAAAGAACCACGAATGACCAGGCTGAACTAATCCTGCATTTATAAGCAGCTACTCTGTATACACATGAATAATGTGACTCATAGAATTAAATTAGAACTTTCTATTTCAAAATCTTGACAAAACAGGTTTTCAGTTGCTGCATTCCTTCCTTTTCCTTGTACTGTTATGGGAGCAGTAATAAAGTCAGGTGCATTCAATCTTCCAGAAAAGAGTAGTATTTAATGGCTTTGCCAACATGGAAATTCTTAGCAATAGCAATAGCACTTACTTATATACCGCTTCACAGCCCTCTCTAAGCAGTTTCCAGAATCAGCATATTGCCCCCAAAAATCTGAGTCCTCATTTTACTGACTAAGGAAGAATTGAAGGCTGAGTCAACCTTAAGCCAGTCATGATCAAACTCCTGGCAGTGGGTAGAGTCAACCTATAATATTGTATTCTAACCACTTAGAGAGTCATTTAATTCCTGAAATAAAATGTAATAAGAGTGGCAAAGTTTCACTGTAGATAATCATTTTTTTGCATTTTATTTCTGGTTTCTGGTATGATCTTATTGGGAATATGATGGCAACATTTAATCAGCCAACTGCTTTGGCTATGTGATGAAATCACTGAAGGCAACAGACTCTAGAGTATAGCCCTACAGCCATATGACGATACACCTAAAGGTTAAGAATTAAAACTCAATTTTATATCCACATTTTAAAATAACAATAAAATAATGTGGTTTTATATAAATTGCATGCAGCCAAGTTGTTCTTGGAGTAAACATAAAAAATAAGTGAGTGTTTCTATTATAGACCTCTGAGATAAAATCATGAAGACCATATATTCATGAGGGCACTTGAATTTCCTACATTATAACATCTTAAATAAAACATGTTTTCAGAATAATAGTTCATAAAATAGTAGTTGGAATAATAATAAAAGAAAACATCAATGACTGTGTGACTTGGAAGTTACAAAAGGTACTTAGGATAAGGGGAACTCTGTTCTGATTGACAGAAAAATAACTTCATTCATATGGCAAGCTTTACCTATAAACCAAATCAAAAGGGATTTATTTACATCCTTATTATAGGGTTTATAATCTTACCTCCAGTGTCTAGGTAGTTCACAATAAATAAATAATGTGATGAAATGTTCATCTCATAAAAAACACTCTTTTCACTCCCAAAGATTGTAGTTAAAATAAGCTTAGGTAAAATTAGACTAAAGCAATTAAAAATAAAGCCAAGATGTTTTGAATCAGGCAGACTAAGAAACACCCACCTGAAAATATCCACCAAAACAAAATGATTTTCAGTTTTCCTAAAAATAGTGATGGGGCCATTAAGTTCCATAAAGCCTAGACAGCCATCAAGAAGGTCTCTTCTCTGGACTATACCTTCTCATCTCTCAAGAGAAAGAAATCTAAAGCATATCTTCTCATCTTAAATACACAAGACAGATTTGGGGGGGAGGCCGGCATATGCCTTTTTGCCAGGCTGGTTGCTTCTGATCTGGTGCAATTCAGCAGGGAAAATATGGAGGGAAATAAAGGTTGGTCCTTGGAATAAAGCTAAGTTGTCAAGAGGGCAAATGAGCAGACCTGGTGCTAGCCAGAACTTTTGCCAGGCAGATAGAGGCACATTCTTATTGGCTAAACTTTGTATGTAGGTTCTAAGTTCTAAGTATGGGGTTCTAAAGTCTCAATGGAAGACCTATTCTTCAATTGCTGTGGGAAATGCTGCTGATTTGATCCATAACAAGAGAGAAGACACAGAGACAAAGATAAAAAGAAAGACATGGAAGAAGAAAGACAGATGTACACATTGAGACTGTGCCACTCTGAGCATTGAGGCTATTGGGAGATTGGTGGCTGGAAAGAGACATCAGTGTGCTGGTCCTCTGGAGTGGGCAATTGCTGTTTATATTGAAAAGTGTGAGGCTATTAACTGAAGGATTCCCTCTGAGAAGCAAAGAACCAGACACAGGGATGGGCTTCACCCAGAACCAAAAGCAGATGGGGACAGAGGGAGGCTACCTGTACAGGAATGTCTGGAAACATCAGGGAAGCCCCAGATTAGACAGGCTGGACAGAAGACTTTGTGAAGTTGGTTGGGCTGTGAAAGAGTGACTGGCACAAAATCATCCAGCAGCTAAGGCAGACTTAGAACTCACAGTCTCCTGCTTTCTAAATCACTACACCAAACTGACTCTAAACAAACAGATAAAAGTAAAACAAACACACAAACAAACAAAAAAGCCTCCATGGTCCCTGTGAAGTCTCTCTCTCTCTCTCTCTCTCTCTCTCTCTTTTTTTTCTTCTTTTTAAGGCAGGTCACACAATCTTTTCCAAAGTTAGAAATATCTTGAAACAACTGTTTAAGTCTTTAGTTCTCACTAAAAATGAAAGTAGTTTAAGCTTTTAGAACTGGATTAAGAGTTGCATGAATAGTTTCACTGCTGACTCATGCAAAATTGAATCTTGCTTTGAAAATGAATCCATTTTAAAATTTTCAAAGAAGTGTTTAGAACACTATAGGACTTCATTTTAGCTTCTTTGATTTACTATTTAAGTATCAAATGCAATCTTTCACTTACTCTGAGAAAGCTATTATTTTTTAATTTTGCTGTCTTATTATTCATTACAAGGAGATACGTTGACCAAGTTGGCCATACAAAATTGCTAACAGAATCAGTAGCATTTTTATATGCACAAACTAAAATGAATAATGTGAAATCTTAATTTTCATTTAACTTTATTGAATGCAAAGCTAAATGAAAATTAAGATTTCACATTGCTTCTGATGTTACTGATTAGCACTTTCAGTGACTACTTTCGTATGGCCAGCTTGGTCAACTTATTTCCTTGTAATGAACTCACAATTATATTTTCTTTTCCTTGATGTTTTTAACTGAACCAGAAGACTGAATTATTAATTCTTGTAATCACCATGCTGATAATTACATAAGAAAAATACAGTAATTGAAATCCTAAATGTATTTTAGATTAATCCTAAGACTGCAGTGAAATGTACTTATCTACCTTGATTTCCTACTGGTACACTTCAAACCAAATTGGTCTATATCCTAAATGTTCCTGGCAAATCAATCAGAACAGAATTTGCAGCTGGAAGCCTACATGTGTAGGAAACAATCCAGAAAGCCTATGTGAGAGATTTTGCATCTTTAAAAAAAAATCCTGCTTTATTAAAAAAATAATAATAATAATAAAATGAGAGAACTTAATTCTACTGCAGTGAATGTTAATTGGCACTTTTACATTCAAAATTTACTACACAGCATTAGTAATAAAGCACCATCTTTCCCATGCAACCATGCATCACAGTATGAAACAATACATCACTATGCCAAAAATATCTATTATGTGTTGGCTTCTCTGTCATACTGATTTATCAGAATACTTCCAATTTTGTAAACTCTAAAAGAGAATAATAGTAATTCTTTTAAACCTTCTTCACGAGCTACAGTTACGTGTCTGCACTGGTATTCCATTTTTTCCCCTCACAATATTTTGGTCAGAATGGCAATCTCATATATTGCAGGAGAAGACAGTGTAATAGGATGAAAATATGAGGTAGAGAGAAATTGGTTCTGTACACAGATTAAAAAAGAACAAATTTAGAACAAAGACCCAAATTAATTTGCTCACTTTAATTATACCAATTATATTTAACATCAAAAATAATACACAAGTAATTCTAGCATGAAGATAAAACCCTTACACATTTTGTAAAAACCAATGAAAAAAACCAAATCAGTAATAAATATTTTAAAGATATATTTTTGTACTAAGTTACTTGTGCATGTATATGTATATATCCATTCAATATATACAATATATTTATTATAAATCTTTTGCCTCATGTAGCAATAGAAAAAAATATTTTTCCTGAAAGTTATCAATATTAATGAATTATTTATAAATTGTATGTTATAAAAAATTGAACATGTGAATTTCTCCAACAAAGTTATTTATCAGAATTGAGAAAATATTGCTCAGTTTAATATGGAAACCATATCCAGAGCATTATATATAGTTATGGGCTACAATCCAATCCAATTCAATGTCCAAACAAAAGTGAAATTTAGGAAGAGCAAAAAGTTCCATTCTCCCACAGCCAAATTTAAGCTAAACCTCAAATAGATATATTTCAATTTGAATGGGTTGATTTTTTTTTTGTAAAACTAGAATTTTATCAAATGAAGTATAACAAATTTCATAGAAATTGATGCAAAAGGTTTTGAGCTAGCATCATTTAAATGTGAGCATTGACATTTTAAAAAAACCCTATTATTTGTCCCAAATTATCTTGGTCAAGACTTAGCTTATCCAATGCATATTTTTAGTATTCATACCACAGTCAGAATATTATTCTATTACATTTCAGACAAGGTACTTTAAGAACACCCATTTAATTCTCTTTTATGACTGTATACTAATACAAACTTAAATTATAAAATTTATCCAGTCTTTCGCCTTTCAGTCTGCACCATTTCTCTTTACCTAAAATGTTGTACCAGCCATATTGTATTTTAATTTGACAACTGAAATTAGTTTCCAGTGATGTAAAAATCCCATTTCCTATATTAAAACTCAACAGAGTACAAACTCATAGGACTTCATCATCATTGCGATGCTTGACATCTGACACTGATTCTTGATGATGGATGTTATCAGCCGAACTTGAAGTTCAAGAAAGCTTTTGCTCTTAAATCTTGAAATGCATTTGCTAGGATATCTGAATACAGAAAATTAGATAATTCAGTATACCTGCATTTTCTAATAACAGTTTGCAGTGATCTAATAAATGTGAATGATAAAAGTTGCTTTTGTGACATTGCAGAATATGAACTGATCCCACTGCTGACTTCTGAAGAACAAAAGGCCACAATTTACATTCTGTATTATACAATATAATTTTGGTTTCTCAGTTCTAGATTAATCCATTTTCCTTTAGTACTGGAAAGGCTAATTGAAAATGTCAACTGTTTTTATTGTTTGTAATAACAAACAGATTAGACAATATTTTGTTGGAGTAGAGCAATCTGAATATTAATCATAGGACAAGTTCCAAGAGAAATTTTTGCTGAAACTACAGAAATAAAGACATCACTAAGAGATTATCTTTCCTCCACAGGGGTATGATAAGACTTGAAAAGCAACCAAGTTTATTTAATTCCTCAGAGGTGAATTTACCTTTATGATAAGCACATTGCCTGAAGTGCCTTCATTATCATCAAGATAGAAGAACATAAAGATTTCATTTCATCTGTAACCACATAAAAGGTTACAGATATTTTAAATCAACCTTATGGAACAGTTACCTGGTCTTTATAATCCAGCACTGGTTTATCATCTAAGCTCAGATGGGCAAAGGCCATTGAAATGGGGTTAAAATACATTGCGATCTGATAACATAGAAATTTTAGTTTTAGAAAATATTGATACATCATCTCTTCAGCAGGTTGACAACTGAACTTATCAGCCCAGATGGCAAGCAAAGGTGGGTCTAGTTAATGCTCTCCCCCTTTCATGTCCTTCATTCAGTCATGTCCATTTCTTGGAGATTACCTGGACAAATTCTTGCAGTTTTCTTGCCAAGGTTTTTCATAAGTGGTTTGCCATTGCCTTTCTCTCTACTGGGAGAAAGTGATTGAACAAAAATAACCCAGCTGGCCTTGGGTCTATGGTGGGATTAAAATTCATGATCTCCTGGTTTCTAGCCTGTTGCCTAAGCCACTGTACCACTTTTATTTAATGCTTAGGCCCTTAACATACCTTTATAAAGAAAGCTGCATTACATCTCTTGTAACCACCAGTCACTCAAGTTGATCTGAAAGTTTCTATATCTTTGCCACCTCTTTGCCATTTGGCCAACACAACTGATGAGAATTATGAGATTCAGAGTTCAACTGAACTGAACTGAACTGAAATATATCCCCACCCAGATGTGGAAGTACACTGCGATTGCACTTCAATTAAAGCAATTGCTTCCTGATTTCTAGAAGAAAAATCACAACAAAAATCACAACAAGGTAAATGACAAACATTCATTCAGAGCAGAGGCAGTCTCTGTTCCACTTGGCCTTCCCAATCTTTGCAGAAAGATTACTTTGGATATTTAATTGTTTAATAAATACAGAACTTTCCCTATTCCTCAGACCGAGGACTAATAAAAACTATTGGATACTGGAAAGAAAGAAGAAAATATTTATTAGATTGTTTAAAGATACTGATAAAATAACTTTCTAGGTCATGGAGAAAAGTTTGAGTTTGTTTGTTTGCTTGTTCATTAAACATACAAACACTTACTAAAAAGATGCTTCAACAAAAATATTTTGAAATATGGGTAGACTCTATTCTGTTGGCCTTTTACAAGGCTGTGAAGACCAGGCTTTTCCCCATGGCATTAGAGTTGGGATGTTAGTATGTAATAACTGGCATGGGTGCATGTTTCTAGAATGTTTGTCTTTTTACTGAGCCTCATGCAGTTTTGGTTGTTTTGCTGCTTGTTCATCTTAATGTACTTCCTCTGTTTTTGTTTGTTGGATACCCATAGTTTCATGGATGGACAGTTATATAAATTGGATTAACAAACAAATAAAGAAATAAAGTCAGGGATCTATAAAGTATCAGAAATCCCATTCTTACTTTAATATATGGCTGAGAATGCCAAAAATGCTACTAGTTGAAGCTTTAAACAGCTCTTCTTTTATATTAAGTAATAAAATAATAATAAATGGTGTTGTGTGAAAGCATATCCCTTCAGTATTGTAATTTTTAATGTCACAGAAGGGGGGGAAATGATTAAATATTTATGCAGTAATCACATTAATTATATGTCATTACGGTCATTTTATTAAGTTTAAATTAAAATGAACTTGAATTAGTTTTTGTCCTAGTCCACTCCCTTTTTGGAGTAGGCCCTCTGCCACACACTCCAAGGACAAGTGCCGTCCCTGGCCTACAAGCAGCAGATGCCTTCTGGCCTTGAAACCTTACCCAAATCCTATGAATGAAAATATGACGCCTGAAGAACTCTAGTTTAATAAATGGTTTTTGAAAAAGGAGACAGGTGTTAACAAGTAAAAGAAGAAAAGAACAAGGAGAACCTGAGAAGTAATGTGTGCATTAATGAATATTCATCTTTTAATTTATTGTCATGTTTATAGCCAAAACTGCAGAGCAAATTATATTCTGCATCAAATCCCAAAGGGATTTTCATTTTCACTATTTGGAAATGTGCCAGAATCAAGCACATTCAAAAGAGAGAAACTGCAAAGAGGATATTTAATGCTTAATGTGCTGGAGACAAAATGCTTGTCGTGGCCTGGGGGAGGGGGGGTGAAAGGAACAGCAAAGGAATACTGATGCATATAATACTAATGTATCACAAATCACAGTTATTTGAGTGAAATGAAGTGCTTTGGAAATAAGAGAAAAAGAAAAATAGTATCAAGTTCACAGTCCTTAAAGCTTCAATTATACATAAACCATGGTTCATTCCAAGTTCCAAGAGGTTGACTTCTACATCCTGCTCTGCTCTTCAGGACCAGCTATAAATATATAGTCTACCATATGTATCCCCTGTGAACTGGGCCACACAAGCGGCGGGCGACCGTGTGCATGCAAAGCTCCCCTCACACTAGCAGCGGCCACTTGTGCTTGCACATGAAGCTCCCCTCGCATGAGTGGCAGCTGCTAGCACTCACAAGGAACTATCCCCTCTCCTCCTTTCCCCCACTGGGCCACCAAGCCAGAAATGTTGGGGACTGCTGGTCTACCAAACGGACCCTGACTGGAACTGATTGATCAGCACAACACTTAAGCATTCTTAGCCAATCAAAATTCCTTTGGGACAGTTCAGATGAAGAAGCAAGCACTACATAAGGAGACAATGACCAAGGTTCAGTTAATGAAGTGACTGGCAAATATTTCAGTAGAAACTAAGCAAATTATTAAACCATCTTGTAGCATAGGTAGTCCTCAAGTCCTCGTTTAACAACTGCTGGAAGTTACAAATGCATTCCAAAAGAGTATTTACGACAGGGATTCAGAACCAACCACAAGCCTCTGCAGTCATGGATTCAGTCACCCCTAAGCAGCAGCCATTTTTAATTCTGTGACCACCCAGTTGTTTCTCTTAATGAGCAAGTAGGAAAAAAATGTCATAAAATGAGTCCAATTTATTTTATGACTTGTGAGTTTTGACTTACAAGCCTAACTGGCAGGCTCCATTAGAGTTATACCTCAAAGATTAGCTGTACATATAACTGAATGACTGCCAGATAACAGAAATTGTAGGGCTACCACAGTGGTGGGATTCAGCCACCACTGAATGGTGAACCGGTAGCTAAATTTTGTTGAGTTTGGAGAACCGGCTGAACCCATGCTGCTTTTGGAAGTCCGTTCTAGGCCTCAGAGGCCTGGAGGCCTAGAACGGCCCAACAGAAGTGTGTTGATGTCACTTCCGGAAGTCCGTTCTAGGCCTAGTGGAGGCCTCCCAGGCCTAGAATGGCCCAACGGAAGTGCGTTGATGTCACTTCTGGAAGTCTGTTCTAGGCCTCAGAGGCCTGGAGGAGGCCTCCCAGGCCTAGAACAGCCAACAGGAAGTGTACTGATGTCACTTCCGGAAGTCCATTCTAGGCCTCGGAGGCCCAGGCCTGCATCCATGCAGAGAACTGGATGTTAACGTATTTGAATCCCACCACTGGGCTACCAGACCCGGAATGAAAAATTTTGGACAATCACTAGTTGGCAACAAAGAATTGCAATAAACTCTCTGCTGATATCTAGTGGGTGTATGTATTTTCATAGTCCAAATCTGATGGACCTAGGTCACTGGTTTGAAAGCTAGACTCATGATGAAACAATTACACAGTCTGCTACAACCCAGATTTGTTCATTTGGCCAGTCTCTTATTATGATATTTTTAAATGTATGAATTGGCTCCAACAAGAAAACAAAATATCTGCAGCTGTGTTTTCTTACCATTCTTAATAGGGTATCATGGTTTCCTCCATATTATTATCTAATATTACATTATTAACTTTTTGAATGGCAGATGTATTTCTTATGTGAGATCAAAAGACTGAAAACATATTGTTAACACTATTTGAAATAATTATTAAAATAAATTGAAGCTTTTACTTCCTGTTAACACCGCAGCTGTGTATACATACCATAATGCAGAACCATCAGTTGACTCATTAATTTGCCAATATTGCTATTTTGAAAGGTTCCATTGTTTAAAAGACTGGAATTAAATTAATAGCTTAGGATTTTGATGTATCTCTTCTGTATTTCCCAGAAACAAAAACAAATATCATACATTAGCACTTACAATCAGACTTTGGTTGTCACAGATCATGAGTCTCGTAGCTCTGGGAGCATTTATTCATAGCTCTCTCCCTTTGCCCAAAAATTATTAGAAATGAAGAGAGAGAGATAATTATAAGGTGAAGATGAACGGCCTAATCTGCTGCCTTGAGTCACCTCATTTTTCTGCATTATTCATATTTCTTCAGCAAATGCAAGCTTGAATGCTAATGTCTGTGTTTCTTTACTGACTGTCTTCTGCCACCATATTTCTTTCCAAAGAGAGATCAACAGGGAGCACCTATTCTGCAGCTTATGATTTAAGAGTCTGCAACATCCATCACTAGCTTTCATTTATTGCCATCTTTTTCTCTGTTTAAGAACTACAGTTCTCAAAGGAGCTGGAGACTCTGGGCGCCATAATTGGGATGATTTTTGCAAGATTCTCAATAAGCCTTAAAGATTTTGGCCATGTCCAGGTCCACAGTAGGTTTTAAAAGCACTGATTTCCAACTGCACACCCTTTTATATTCAAATTGTATATCAACATTTCTTGAATGATTTTGGATATAAAATGTTTCCTAACATATATATACATACATTTCCATCTCAATGTGTTAATTTTTTAATAGGTGTTTCCCAAATATATGGATTTCTGTACACAATTTTTACTGGAGAAGTTAATCACAACTGAGAAAATTGCAAATACAGTAACAAATTAAGATGTGCAGGAAATGCAAATGCATAGAATTTCTATTACAATAAAACATAAGTTGTTCTATGTTTCTATTATTCTGTGTTTTTTCACTTACATATTCCTAAGAAATCATATCTAAAATGCCTCCCCTCTCTGAATATCAGTTTAACCATTTTTATAAAAATCAGTCAAAAGAGCCTCCCAAATTATGAAGCAAAATTTTTGGTGAAATACAAACCATATTTCCAGGGCAATTTTTGGTGGATTGCCCAGATGTTTGCTGACAAAGAGCAACTTCATTTTGGAAAGTTTTAATCTGAGCTCCTTACAGCCTCCAGATACCTATTCAGGACCTCCATGGCATCTCTGGTTTGGCCTATAATGACAATGTAAGCTGGGTGTCATTTGCATATTGATGTTCCTTTACAGAAAATCATTGGATGATTTCTCCCAATGGTTTCATGTTTGATGTTAAATAACAGGAGGAAAATAACAAGCTCCCAAGAATTTGATTATTCCCCCTCTGAGGCCAGCGACTTGAAATATTTGCTCAGGCAGGAGTAGAATTAATGAAGGACAGTGCAATTCCAACTACAAACCATTTAAATTAGGCCATAGAATTCCATGGTTGATTGTGGAGCTCTGATAGTCCAAGAAAAGTGCTTTCTCCTCTCTCAGGTCAAATGTAGGTCATGTACCAGAAAAAACAATATTCTTTCTATTAAATGACCAATCTGAATCCTGACTGATAAGGATCCAAATAATGAGATTATCAATTTCCTCTAGGATCCCCTGCAGCTTCAAAATTCCACCACTTTCTCAATAACATTTCAAAAGGGTTAGCTGGAGATAGAGTGGGAATTAGCAAACATTCCTTGATCCATAGTAGAGGGCTTCTTCACCCATGAGAGGCATGGCCACAATCTCCTTCTAGGCACATGGCAGTGTTCTCTCCCTCAACGAAGCATCAACAATCACACAGATCTTTTCATGTCTAGTCTGGAACTAGAAAAATATCATTTAGACTACTGATGGCTCTATCCTTTAACATCAGGCTCAACAAGCTCAAAAGTATCCCAGATTTCCACAAAGATGTTGCCTCACTTCTCACCATCACCTTCCATCTAACTGACATCCAAATTAGAAATCTACAAACGTATCCACTGCACCTGTAGGAGCCTTGTACCATTTATCTTTGCCTAAAAGGGTTCTGGTTACTCTAAAAACCACTAGGCAGGAATCAGTACATGCAATTGGAGATGAATTGATGTTTTGCCCTTCATATTGCGTCTTGTAGATTTGAGTCTGAGCTCTTAGTAGTGCTTGGTTAAATCCATTTGAAGGGGAAGGTTGTGTTGTGACAGTATAAGACATGTTTTGTAACACGTTCCCTTTGCACCCTTTGTGGCACACCTCCAAAGTCCATATTTCTTTCCAAGAATGCCCAGCAATAAATCTCTTGCAAACAGGAGATGGAGACACATTTCTTTCATCACTGATCCCAGCAACTCACATTTGAAAGTATGCTATTCCCAGTATGAAGGTAACATTGAGTCTTCAAAACTAAAAGTCCTTGTTAGTTTTGTTTCTCATCTATTTATCTAGTCTGGTTTTAAAGCTATACTTTCCCTCACCATGATATGTGGAAATAATGTCCCAGGCTAGTTAACAATTCTGAAAAATACTTTTGTCTATTCTAAATGTTTTTCAAATAGGCTTCACTGGATGGCTTTTAATACTAGAGTTATGAGAAAAGGATAAAAAAAATCATCCTGTCACTTTCTTTATGCACAATTTTATACACATGAATGAAGTCTGCCTCAATAATTACAAGCTAGAGTCCAAAACCTTTTAGTCTTTTCTTTTAGGGCAGTCCACTGATAATTTTGATTGCCTTTTCTATGCATTATCCAGTTCAATTATATCCATTTTCAGTTGGAATTATACCTGTGCACATTATTCCAGGTGAGGACACAGAATTATAGCATATTGATTTTTAATTCCTCTCTTAATTATCCTTTCATGGAGTGAGTTCCCCCCCTATTTTTTAAAAAGCTGTCATACAATGGGTCAGTATCTTCACTGAGCTCTCCTAATGAATCCAAGATCTTTCTCCTGGTTAGTTATCAATACTTTTAGACTCCTTCAGTATATATGAGAAGTTGGAGGTGGAGTACATCATTTTACTGTTAAATTGTATTTGTCATTTGGCTGACAAGTTCTTCTAATCTACAAACATGACCAGCTGTCTACCAAGGTAACTTATGAGCCAGTTAAAAAGCACTTATCCCAACACAGACAACTGAGGACTCCAGTTCTTATTTCTCTTCATTGAGTAAATTGCCCATTTATTTTAATCAGCAGTCCACAAAAGGACAGCCTCTTATCCAATGTCTTCTAGGTTTATTCAAAAGCTTTTGATGCTGAAAAAGCTTTTGATGTCAAAGGCTGTTTGAGAACCCAGTTATACATTGATGACTGAATTACCTCTTTCTACATTGCTATTAACACTCTTTAAAAAAACTAAATATTTGGTAAGCTTAATTGATCTTAGCAAATTTAGGAAACAAGAACCACTTGAATTTCTTGAAAGATCCTTATTTACAATAGGATAAGGTAACAGAATCTTAATGTGGATATTTAACTACGGGGGGGGGGGGAACCTATAAAAATAGGGGCAAAATGTTATATTGGAAGTTCTGAGCAGAATCTAGAATTAATACTTTAAATCAGTTACATTGTAATTACTATTTTAAAAGGTTTTCTCAAGTTCTCATACTTTCCCCTCCCCTCCCCTCTTCTCTTCCATTATAGTCCTATTTTCTCCCTTAACTATCTCGGTGCCCCTGTATTCCCAAGTTCTATCAGGCACTCTGGCACAGCACCCTATCAACTGCAAGAACCTTTGCTAAAGATAAAGGTAGAAATCCTGTTGGTTGATGCTCGATTTAGATTTTAGCCATTGTGCTGCAGCACAGCTTGACAAGAAATGGATATTAGAAATGAGGAGGGGGAGCAATTCAATAAATCTCTCTTTAAAGCAAGTCATGGCAGTTGTCCAGGTTTCATTATGGAAAAAAATAAATATGGAAGCAAGAGATTTAATGCCTGTGCCTTGGAATTAGTTTTCCAAAAGTCCTACTTTGCCGTAGGGAAGCTTGCCAATTTCAAATTGGTTCATCGTCTAGAACTTAACCTTTGTTGCTTCCTTTTTAAAAGGAAGAGTTTTGTGTTAATAAATGTCCACTTCTTTAAAGATTCATGGCTTCCATATAATAGACATATTTAAAACTTCAAACTATTCAACACTCTTCCACCTATTTTAGCTGAGGGAAAAACCTGCCTGATTGAATGTAAGAAAGAAATTGTGTTAACTGGACACAAAGTAGGCCAGAATTTCTGCACTTTTGTGATAATCATAGTAAATTAATAATGAAATAGCAATGTGGCTTTGATGAGAAAGGGAAGTTTGACAGGATACAGTCTAACGTTCTAACATTAACAATGAAGCGGTTGCCAAGCATAAGGCTAGGCTCTTGAAAGGTTTGTAATAATTCTGCCACATGTCATAGAAATTGAACTGTCTTAAAAACAGGAAGGGTATATTCTCCAATATCAAAACATTTACTCCACTAAAAGCATTGAAAGTATAACCTAGCATCAGGCTGTGGATGAAAAGTATGTTAGCATGCTACCATAGGCAGCATTTACATAATCATAAATATTCTTTTGGACCTGAATATTGAAGAGGACTATTTTCAATGCAGGCTTCAGAATAAACTCAGTCCAGAACAATTTTGAAATTATTATAATAACCCTGGACAAAGCCTTAAAGGATTTCTTCAAATGTGGTGGTCCACCTATTTGTGGACACTTTATGAAATGAAACACTGGACCATTTCTATGCACCAAATTAAATACTGCACTGAGTTGAATTGATAGCTTCCATAATCTTAGGCAATTTATTGTTCATAACAAAGACATTTATACCAAAATGTATTATTCCAGGTGAAGTGAGTTGGCCAACTTGAATGCTTTATATGAGGGGAATCACAGTGGAGTGCCTTGATTTTCTGCATCAATAGAATAGAATAGAATAGAATAGAATAGAATAGAATAGAATAGAATAGAATAGAATAGAATAGAATAGAATAGAATAGAATAGAATAGAATAGAATAGAATAGAATAGAATAGAATAGAATAGAATAGAATAGAATAGAATTGGAAGGGACCCTGGAGGTCTTCCAGCCCAGCCCCCTGCTCAAGCAAGAGAACCTACACCATCTCGGACAGGTGATTGTCTATTCTTAAAAATCTCGTATTTTCTTTCCTTGCGCACAAAGCAGAGCGGGGACCTGTGTGTTATCCCCTTCCTCTGGAAGGAGCAAAGGTCCCATCCTGATGTTCCCCTCAGGCAAATAGAATAGAATAGAATAGAATAGAATAGAATAGAATAGAATAGAATAGAATAGAATAGAATAGAATAGAATAGAATAGAATAGAATAGAATAGAATAGAATAGAATAGAATAGAATAGAATAGAATAGAATAGAATACTATATTGTCATTTTAAATGTACACTAATTGGCATACATTCCAATATACACTACATAAATATGACAAAAAATTGCATATACCCACATATATTCTATGATACAGAGAAACAACACAGTCTACTTTGGATATATACATGTACATGGCAAGAAAAATGAATCTTGTGAGTTTACCAGACAGCTGGCATAGGGAACAAAGCTGTTACAGAATCTGGTAGTCCTGCTGGAAATACTTCAAAACCTCCTCCTAGAGGGGAGCAACAGAAACAGACCGTGAAGTGGGTGTGTGGGGGCTCTAACAATGCTTTGAGCTCTAAGCACATAGTGCTTATAAGCAGTGTCCTGAATACCAAGAAGCGAGCTTCCTATAATCTTCTCGGCTGTCCTAACCACTCTCGGTATGGACTTTCTATCTGAGGCACTGCTGCCACCAAACCAGATAGTGATACAGTTTGTTAAAATGCTCTCAATAGTACATCTGTAAAAAGTGGCCAGGACAGAAGGAGAGAGATGTGCTCTCTTCATCTAATGCAGGAAATGCAGATGCTAGTTTGCATGCTTCACTGCGGATGAGGTGTGGAGAGACCAATTCAGATTGTTAGTTATCTGCGCCCCCAGATAACTAACAATGCTGTTGACCACCTCTACATCTACATCCTTGATACTGAGTTGAGTATGCTGGCTCTTTCTAAAATCTACAATGATCTCCTTTGCTTTATTAACACTTAGAACCAGGTTACTTTTATTGCACCAGTCCACCAGAGCCTTCCCTATGAGCGTCTTCATTGTCATCCCAGATAAGACCCATCACTGCCGTGTCATCCACATACTTCACAATATAATTCGTAGCAGATTTGGCACAGCAGTTGTGGGTCATCAAGGTGAACAGTAATAGACTCAAGACACAGCCCTGTCGGGAACCTGTACTCCAGGAGATGGAGTTGGAAACTTTCTTTCCAACTCACACAAACTGGGACCTATCAATAAGGAAATCAAGTATCCAATTACTTAAATCAATTATCCAATTAAATAAATTAAAACCTAATAGGCCCAGTTTGTTGAGGAATGATTGTGTTGAATGCGGAACTAAAATCAACAAATAGCATTCGCACATGAGTATTCTTCTCTTCCAGGTGCACCAAGTTAAGATGACACAGGAAAGTGCATCATCTATAGAGTGGTTCTTCTGATAGGCAAACTGTAATGAGTCAAATGTAGGGGAAAGGTATGAAACCATATAGTCCTTTACCAATCTCTCAAAACACTTCTTCATAATGGAAGTGAGTGCAACTGTAACCATTAAGGCATGTGATTATAGATTTTTTTTTGGGACACTGGTACAATGGTTGCAATCTTAAAATATGATCGAACCACAGCCTGATGCAATGAGAGATTGAAGATGTCTGTGAGAACAGTGGCCTGCTGGTCAGCACACTCCTTAAGTGTTTGCCCAGGGATATTATCAGGACCTGCAGCTTTTTGAGTTGACTTTCCGCAGGACCTTCTAAAGAGCAGTTGAATCAAACCTGAGCACCTGTTCATCAGGAAGGGGAACAACCTTCCTTGCTGCAATGTTGCTTGCGGCCTCAAATCATCCAAAAACATATTTAGCTTATTTAGAAAACTAGTGTTACTCTCACATGTCAGGGAAGCTGCCTTATAGTCAGTAATAAACCGAATACCTTGCCACATCTAGGGTCCATAGGATCCTGAAAGCAATTCTGTACTTTCTGACAGCCCACTTTGCTGTTTTTATAGCAAATCTCAAATCAGCTCTTGCTATGGTAAGTGCTGCTACATCGCCTGCTTTAAAAGTGACGTTTCTCACCTTCAACATCGCACGGACCTCCTGAGACATCCAAGACCACACCACCAAATGGAATGCTGCCACAATCATAGCTGAGATGGGCGCACAAAGTAAATCAACTTTGCTCTGCATAGACCTAATATATTTATTTCAAACCAATGACTTCTGCAAGAGACCAACAAAAGAAATTCAAACAAAATGCATATTTTGGAAGAAAGCATGAACAAAGTCTTTATGTTAAAAACATTTTTCCAGCAAAACCAAACATGGATTAAAAATAACAAACAGTAAGTAAACTGCATTTAGAAATGTATATATTAAAAAAAAATAAAAATAGGTATGATACATACAAAAACAGGCATCTGTGTGATTTTGTTTTAATATATTGATAAATCCTCATCCCCATCGGCTGCTAAACACATCTTTGACAATTGCATGGTATGCACAGCACAACACAGAATTTATAGTAATTCTGGTTCCTCACTACCCTGGCCAAAACAGATGATTTATTCTCTCCATTTGTTCAGCAACAGATGAAACACATTTTATAGTGGGCCTATCCCACTGTGTTTATGGACAGTTATTTTCTCATTGACAGACTGCCTACAAAGCTCCACACTGCTAACACCCCCCAAAATTCTTTTTTGAAATTGCAGTGCTTTTAGTAATAGTTTCAGAATCACTCTTCTGTTCCAAGTATCCCCGTGTGAGTCCACTGGGAAAAACGTTTAGCAATCAAACAAACACTTAGGAACACGGACCTTTGTTTTCTCTTTATTTTGATGCCAAAATCAAGTCTCCAAGAGCTGCTACTTCCCTCAGAATTGCCCACTAAACAACATGCATGAATTCAGTCCCCCAAAGATTCCATTTGTGCTAATATCCCTCCAGCTATCTGTCTGAAATCTGATAGCATTTTCCCTAGTGGAAGATAGTTATGCTTATAAATGTCATATAATTCTGTTCCAGGGACTTTTCTTACAAATCAGGACCTTAGCTCCAAAACCTGCATATTTCTCTGAACCAGCATATATCTTTTCTTTATCATGTACACTGTGAGCTTATGTACCAGAAACAAATTCCTTGTGTGTCCAATCACACTTGGCCAATAAAAAATTCTATTCTATTCTATTCTATTCTATTCTATTCTATTCTATTCTATTCTATTCTATTCTATTCTATTCTATTCTATTCGTCTTTGTGCTTTCATTATAGCCTTATAATCTTATTTTATTTATCTTATTTATATTCTTTGTGCTTTCCCATTCCAGCCAATGGAAGAATTAAAACAACAGATATACCAGGCAATAATGTTTTGCGGGGCATTGTTTCTTCTTTCTTTTCCTGAAAATAGAGTTTCTAAATGTCATATATTTCAAGTTGCCCTTCTCATGTTTTGGTCCTTTCCCATCTTAATAACTGTCCTATTCCTTTTTAGGAGTGGGTGGGTGGAGACCATGTACATATCCGGAAATCTGGAAACAAGACTCACTCTGACTTCCTATTACCTCTGGACAATTAATTTTCTTTTATTCCACTTCTATGCTGTAACTGAACTAAGCTCATTGCTCTGCAGCTGGACACTTATCAGTTGAAATTGTCTAAGCTTTGGCAGGATTATCATGAGAAGGAAGGTTTCTGCCAAACATTGCTTGGCAGCTGTCTGACAAATGATTTTCCACTTGCTGCGTTGTTACCTAAAATAGTGGTATTACTGAATAACAAGCTATTTATCCATAGTTGGATATATGATATAAACAGACCCATGTTTTATATATCCAATCTTGCTAATGAATCCTTGAGAATTCTGTAATTATTATTATGAATTTTGGATGGAAGCCAAATTTAAATATCTCTAGATTAATGAAAAGATGTATTCATGGATTATAGATAATTCCTAACTGCACGGAACAGAAACATCTGTTCTTGGTGTAGGAAGGGAAATATTTTAAAATGTATCATTGGACAGACAAAAGTTTGCTCCAAGAAAAACACAGATCTATTTTGTTCACACAATGCATCCCTCTCCTCATCACTTTGTGCATGTGTGTTATAAACTATATTCTCTTGTACAGTTGCATAATTCCCCCATCCTTCCATGCCTTCCACCTCCTATATCTCTCCACACAGATGTACCCATTCATCTTTAAGAGTACTATCCATTCATTTAAAAATAAATATATGTATCATATACTTCTGCATTTATTCTTTCATTTTACTCATAATGCTGAGAGATAACTGTCCCAAAGCTGTTGAGAAAATTCCTTGGCTACTATGGCTACATGGAAATTTGAACCTGGACATCTCTAACTCATATTCAACACTAGTTGAATTACTAGTAGTGTCCTATTGTAAGCTACTATATAAGAAATTCAATTTCAGTCCTAATCTCCACCAGTTTTATTAGTTTAAACCAGTAGAATCCAGGAACTGACATTAATTTCTAAAGTAAAAAAAATCCTTCTTTTTCTATCATGCTTTATTGCTCTCTTTAATTAAAGTATATGGGATTTGACACTTGGAAAGAAGGTAATAATTTATAGATTTAGAGTCTGCATTGCTTATGCACTTAAAGTACTATTCATATGCCAAGCTTCTAAGAAAGCCTGAGCAAGTCTTGTCTGCTGCAGACCAAACATCTTATGGAAATCTTATATTTGTACATAGTTTAGGGATTTAGTTATGTATATAACAGGTACTAAGATACATTATGGTTTGTTTGTTTTTTTACTAAAAATGCTATATAATTCCTGCTTCAGAACAATGACAAACTAAACTATAAGAATTCATCAATGGCAAAATAATATAATTGAAAAATAATTCGGATATAGAATTTAATGTAACTTAGAAATCTTTTATGGGCTATAATTGTATATATGGATTCATATTGCATTAAAGTTTGAGTTTTCTTAACATAGGATTTGAATATATTAGTTCTTGTCTGATATTTTAAATAAGGGTAGCATTTTTAAGATAGATAGCAACTTAGTTAACTGTTTATTCTGACTTATGATTATTATCATATTTCTTAACTATTAATTATTGACTTGATTTTAATAATGGGTTTGATCACTTTTATATACAGTATGTAATATTAATCTAATGATCCTTTCAAATTTTTATTCAGTTTTGTATAGCTTGCAAATCTGTTTTCTAGCTTCTTTTTTATTTTATTTTTCTCATTTCTTTTTGGCTACATTTTTTTAAATATACTGTATACTAATAAAATAAAATAAAAATAAAGTTGAAGTTGAATTAAATTCTTGACAGCACTATAGATGTGATTTATCATAGCTCTTGGGAGCGTTTTCTTTTTTTAACTTCCCCATCTAGCCTAGAGATCAGAAATTTCCTAGAAGTTTCCCATCCAATTGTTAACCAGGCCTGAATCTGTTTAGCTTCCAAGCTCAAAAACAGTTAATCTGGTTCTATTACCTATTATATTCCATAAAGCACTTTCCCTGTTTCAATTCATTTGTGTAGGCATCATGAAAATAAATAGGGAGAGTCTAATATGTTTCCTCTCCTCAAGATTCACTTTCCTTTTAACAAATTATGCAGTCATAGCGTCAGGCACAAAGGACAATATGTTAAGTTGCAGTTGGAAAGCTTTATTGCTCACAAGAATCTTACACAAGAATCTAGTCAAGTAAAGTTCAGTACTAAATTGACACAGATAAGATTCAATGGAATTCAAGAGGGTTATCTGAGCTGATGACACACTTAACACTGCCTGTTCTTCTCCTAAATATAGCATGGTAGGATAATAAAACTTATCAATGGGAAACCTTTTGTCTTCTCTTTTCACAGAAACAGTTTATATACTTTGAAGTTAACATCAATTGTTTTATCCACACAAAATCCTGCATACTTGGGTTAAGTCACAATACAAAGGACCACAGCACCTTTCTTTGAATGCTTTGGCTATTCTCTAAACTACATATTCTTATTACTTTTGAAAACTCCATAATGAGGAGGGAAATTACAGACAGAGAGAGAGGGAGAGAGGGAGAATGGGAGAGGGGGAGACAGAGGGAGACAGGGAGTGAGAGGGAGAGGGAGAGAGAGAAAATCACCAAGTGATGTAGAAGCATCCCATAATATTATTTGGTCCTAACCTTTCCAAGCATCCAAGTATCCTCAAGTCATGTCAGAGTTGTTTCAATGGTATAACATATACTATATGTTCTGTATATAGAAACTGAATTTCTTCACTACTGGACTAGAATAATTCCCTTCAGGTTTCAATTGTTAAGTCAAAGATGATGGTTATATTTTTTTTCCTCTGAACTACTGAAGTGTGAACAGCTATAAACATTTATGGGAAAGAATAAACTTCACAAGCCTATCAAAATGTAGCAGAGGAGGTAAGTGTTTGCAGTTTTCAGCAACACTGTTAGATAACCTCTAGGCTTGCTGCTTACCATAGGTTAACACTGAATTTTGCCACATTTATCTCTGCAATATGAGCACAGTTTGCATCTCCAGCCAGAGTTTCTGCATGGAGGAGACACTTTTGGGGCATGTTTTAGCCTTTTGAAAAGGCAAAAATGTCAAAGGACTAATACTTCTCAGCTAATAATATGCTACTACTGGAAGTGCCTTGGGAAGGAAAGAGGGACTATTGCAGGTAGGCAAAGGGAAAGTGTAGGGAAAACATAAGAAGGATTCTCCTGTTGGGGATCATATTTGAAATTCACTTCTTCAGTTTGGTTAAAATGATACTGGAAAACAGAGAGGTAGCAGCCAAGCAATGGATATCAACCTAGCACAATCAGTTCAGAGACAGGATTCAAACTTTGCTGGAAAAACAAATCAGTAACAGCATGCAGGACATGAATTCCAGTTGGGAAGAGACAAAGCCTCTCTTTGTAGACAATTTAGGATTTGTGAGGCAAGTTAAAGGTGTTAAGGCTAAGCTAAGTTATAAGATGTCAAAAATAAGTTAGGATCACAGCTTGATGACTCAAATGTATCCACTGTTGAAAAAAAATGACTGAAATAGATATTGTAATAATGAAACTGCAGTTGCAACATCACGACACAAACCTGAGCTTTTCATATTCGAGTCTCAATACCAGATACAAGTATCTGAGTCATGGATTTCATGGCAATGTCATCTTGCACGTATTGTAATTTGCTTCCCCAACTTCCCCCCCCCCACAAACATGTGAGGTTTTTCTCACTGTTAGCCATCCTAGAACTCATAAGGAAGTAAGAGAGGGAATAGAACGAAGGATGCAAGGAATGAATGGGGAAAAGCTAGACCTGAAAAAAGTCAAACAAAAATTAAAACTCCATCTTTGAAAATATAAAAACAGGGAGGAGAAGGGAAGAGAGAGAGGGAGGGAGACATGGAGGGAGGGAGGAAGGGAGAGAGAGAGAGAGAAGACAAAAGGAAAAGGTATTTTGAAATAAGCAAAACAGGAAATCTCTTCCCCATTACCACAGCATAGACACTACCCATGAGTAACAAAGATTTCCATCCCCAGTGCAACTTCAAAAGTGGGAGAGGAAAGTATTGATTCCAGGCTCCTGATTGTGTGGGCAAACAAGGTTGTACACAGAATCAAGCCACAGGAAACTGGAAGAAAGCAGGAATTACAGAAAGTTTGGAACCAACAAAGAGTTTAACTAACAAATAGTTTGAAAGGAGAGGAGTAGAGCCTAGCAGAAGAAAGCCCCTTAAACCACTCCAAGCCTCCCCTGCTTTCTGGCAGACAGATTGTCAGCAGGCTTGTTTAAGATTCATTGCAAGGGAGCTGAAAGGGATCCCTGCTAAGAGATCCCATGGGGACTGAGCTCTTCAGACTCAGAGTTACCACAGTTGCTACTGAATCAATTCAAACTGTGGGAACTCAATTTTTTACAAGGATCGCACAATTCCTGTTTCAATACCTGTTGGAATTACTGCATTTCATTTGGAATTTTGCCCTTTTGTACAAGCATAATTATTTTGCAGAAATATCATGTTAACACTTTGGGGGTTTTGAAACAAAACTCTACATTTGAAGAAGGAAAGAAGGGGAAATATACCAAACTCAACTTCATTGCATCGCCTTTCATGTAGAGCAGGGGTCTTCAAACTTGGCCCTTTTATAACTTGTGGACCAACTCCCAGAATTCCTCAGCCAGGCACGCTGGCTGAGGAATTCTGGAAGTTGAAGTCCACAAGTCATAAAAGGGCCAAGTTTGAAGACCCGTGATGTAGAGGCTCCATTTCCCCTCTGTTTGGAGATGATTCTCCATACAGTTGATTCTCCATAAAGTTGATTTGTTGGGGTCCCCAAATGCTCAGAGATCCCAAAGATACTATCTAGTGGTTTGATCTGATTCTTGAGAACTAATTGTTAAACTGATTCATGTATGTCAGGTCAGCCAGAAAGTCATATTTTTCCTGCTTAGCCTGGCCTGGTTGGCTTAAATCAGAAGAAGAATCCAGAGTACATTTAATGGAGATTGGGATTTGAATGCATAGACAAGACTGGAACTCTGTTAGGACTATGAACAATCAGCTTGTTCAGGTAGAGCAAGAAAAGCATGAGTTTATACCTTAGCTGTATAATATTGGTACTTAAACACTATTAATGATAACACCAGTGGATTCTGTTTTAGCAGAACTTGATGTACATAATTGGGATTTGCATTTTTTAAAAATGCCATTTTATGTGTACTTTGCTATATTCAGTCCAGTAGAATGTTACAAATTATATTACATCAACACCATTCTAAACAGAAATGTGGCTAGTAAATTTATATTGTAATTGATGTCTATTAAATAGTGAAGGTTTTAAAAATGTTTGATTTATCTCACTTTGTACCCAATGAACTATAAAATGAAAGAGAGAGATGGTAGTTAGCAAATTAAGGGGATTTTTTTTTCTCCCATGCTTTCATCTTCTGCATTTATTAGGGAGAACAAGGCATTTCTCCTTATGTCATCAGTTCTCTGAGAAAGGCAACTAGAACCAGGTTTTATAATACTTCAGTAAAACATTTCCTGCTTAAAGAGAATTACAAAATATAGATTATATACAAAATGCTTTTTTCTGCCAGACCTTCCCAAATCAGTGTGCTTCTTTAGCTTTTCAATTGTTTCAGTTAAATAATATTATTTAGAGCGGTTTCATGGGTTTTTGATATCAAGGTGTTAAAAAAGTCAGTCCTATCTGAAATTTAGTGGTCCATGATACTGCAAAGTCTGAAGACTCCTACTTTCACCTTTGTTGAAATAACAAGCTTCTTAAGGACACCTTGGTATATCCTAATTATTAACTACTTTGATATTTCTCATTTTGAAGGACTAACATGGCAAAATATAGCTGGAATCAATTGCTTCTGATTTATATAACACACTTGAAACCTCAGCAGATAGAGAAACTGTCTTTTACAAAGAAATCTCCTCTACAGATGGAGGTGGTTAGGAGGTGCAGCAGTAGATCAATAATCAAGTGCTAGATAGCTTGGCAGATCAATTTAGGCCCAAACACACATGCCAACAGGTCAGGTAGCCTGGTGACCTCCAGATATTTTGGACTTCAATTCCCATTATATCTCAGCCAATTTAGTGATTGGAATGGTTTATTGAAATTATAGTTCCAAATGTTTAAAATATACCAGGCTGCTTATCTCCAACCAGGTAATATGACAAGTCACCTGGTCTAACACAGGATACTTTCTAACCCTTACCTATTTCCTGTAGTTGGAGGAAGAATAGAAGTACCTTTTTCCAATTCTGTCCTGATAAAATTATTCCTTTAATGCCACCACGCACACTATCCAGAAGAAAAAATGTGGGTGAGAAATTTAGGTTAACAATGGTTACTTAGGCTTATCATTTTTTAAGTAGGGGACAAAACTCAAAAATAAAGAAATCAGCAGCATATTTTATATTTGCTTACAATTGTTTATATAATCAAACTATTAACCAATTTTATAGTGCTTTAATGAATCTTTAAGGACCATTCCTGTTTTTCACTAGAGAATAATTTCTGGAAAAAGATAGTGTCATTTTTTTTAGTTTTTCAAAAAAACTGGGAACATGTCAAATCACTATAATTTTGTTTGTTTGCTTACTTTTATATGATGCCCACCTTGCAGTTTGAGGCAACAATTTAATATAAACATATATTTATAAAACAATTATAAATATTTACAAAGTTTACATGCTAAAAGAGTTTGATTTCTATTTTCTCTAATGAAAACTGAAAAAAAGTTCAGTGACCATATGTTCCTCATGAAGAAATGAGTTTTTCTACTGGAGTATTTTTTATATATTATAAGCAATTGAAAATATATTTTTAGTGAAATGATTAAATAGTGGAATCTTTTTTAAAAAACAAACAAACAATGATCTGTTCTTCCTCCCAGTTTTATTGTATAACATGACATAAAATACTTGGGTAAAACTACTCATCAAAATACCATCAACTTCTGATACAGCCGATCCATATCTTTACTTGATATTTTCTGAAGTTTTCTCATTTTCGTGCCATTTCACCATTTACTCATATATATGACTCAGGTTCTTTGAAACCTGCAAAGAGATCTGTAAGATGAACATCTTTCATAAAAATATTAAATTATACTATCAAATCTTAAAGTTAAGTTAATCACTACTCTATAATTTCTGAAACAGCATTCCATTCCTTCTGAAATAAAACTGATCTCTCTTTTTCTTCTTCCAAATCTACCTTATGATTCTTTTTGTACACAAATTACTTGCATATATTTAACCAACTTCAGAACTGCCATGAATTAACCATAAATATACCCTTGATATGGTTCTTCAAACATTTTTCTTGAAAATTGATGGGCATATTCTTTTGCTCTCTAGTCCACAATTATATAAAGGATCTATTCTATGGCCTGACAAATCTGCTTTTCCCATGTTGCAAATGCTATTTTGTACTCCATAGTTGCAAAGTCACAAAATTCTTCTGAGATGAGTAACATCACATGTTGAAATATTAACAGCATTTTGAAATCAATTGAGCCTTTTTGCACTGCATAACGAATTCCAATCACCGATTTTCCAGTTTTCTGTTTTAATCTTTTTTTTTTTAAAAAAATCCATTGTTCTCATCCTCTCAGCACAAAATCTTACAACTTTCTTTATAAAGTCATCCTTTTTGAAAAAATGGAAAAGATGACTGGTTAATATTTTGTGGTTCATCCAGGAGGAGGTTGAAAGCAAGCATTTTAACTTTATATCTGCCTGGAAACAGCACACAATCATTGGAACATTTTAAATGTCTTTTCTGGTCAGAAATATCAATTATACGTAATCACATGTAGAGACGCTCAATTCTTCATGTAATTCTTTAGTACACATGGGTGAGTGGCATTATATTTAAAATAATAGCTTCCCATTTTGTTCTAGCTACACTAAATCTAGGTTGAAGAAAGAATGACACCACTTTGGAAGTGAAGTTTGATACTTTAAAACTTAAAATACAAAATAGTTTCTATAGCAGTTGCACCAGCAACAAAGGTATTAAAACTGTTTTTGACAAAATATGTGATTAATGTAATAAATGCTATTGATACAAGGTATGGCTTTTGCTTTGCAGTTTTAAAATGTTTTTAATAATATGTGCCAAGCGTGGATCAAAAGTTTGTGAAATTCAGTGTACTCACTTTTACCACTATATTCTTTTGCACTAGGGATACCTATGCTGTAATTCCATAAAGATTAAATAACATACAAAACATATACTATGACATCCTACAGAACACAGTACCACTTCAGAATCAGAATCAGAAGAGCTGGAAGGGACCTTGGAGGTCTCCGTTCTCAAGCAGGAGATCCTATACCATTTCAGATAAATGACTGTCCAGTCTCTTTTTAAAAACCTGCAGTGATGAAGCACCCACAACATCTGAAGGCAAGCTCATCCACTGGTTAATTGCCCTTGCTGTTAGGTAGTTAATTCCAGGTTACTTCTCTCCTTGATTAGTTTCCATCCATTGTTTCTTGTCCTGCCTTGTACTATCCTTGTACTATTTTACTTTCTTATTTGAGACTTTCCCATCTTAATCTATTTGGTCCAATATATATACAATGCCTAAGTGGTCAATAAGCAAAATATGCATATCTTCCAGGCTAGAGCTGCTGGTAAAAATAAGAGAGGAGTCTCACTAAGGAAGGAAGCCTTTCCCTTCGTCTCCCTAGTAACTTAAAGGGGAGAGAGAGAGAGAGAGAGAGAGAGAGAGAGAGAGAGAGAGAGAGAGAGAGCTGCTGTTGCCTTCCCAATCTCATTGTACAACCACCAGGCTGAAGCTGGAGGCTAAACAAGGTAAGAATCTCACTGAGGAAAGGAGATGCTTCTTTCACTTCCAAGCATCGTCCTGGGAATGATTTGTGTATGCACAAATACCAGAAATGTAACTCAAGAAAGGTAAGCTTTGATACTTCTTGAATAAATTCCAAAGGTGTTTGGAAAGGTTGTTTTAAAATGTCACATATTATTCAAGTATCTTTTTGACACCTTTCTGTACAGTCCTACATTCTGGAACATTTTAATAAATCATCACAAATGCGGAGACTGGAGAACAAGATAGGGACATGTGCAAGCTTAAGGTCACTGAATGAATCTTGGATGTGAAAGGAACAAACATTGGTTTAGTGTATATAAGGCACTTTCCCCATGTGGGGTCCTTGGTGCTCTATGAGCTTGATTGTTTTCTTACAGATGTTTCATTACTCAACTAAGTAGTTTCATCAATGCAAGCAAGAAAACAACCAAGCTCAGAGAGCACCAAGGGCCCCACATGGAAAAAGTTCAACTCTGAACTACAAATATTTGCTTCTATTGGTACCTTTTCTCCATGTTTCCTTATTCATCCATTCTTTCAGGTATAAAATAAATCAAAATAGGTAGGACAAAGCTAACTATGTTTGAATTAAAAATGCTTTTAAATTCAGAGGAAATTAAATGCAATTAATTGAAACACTCCTTGTGTTATGTGATCATTCCTGACTTAGCTCTGACACAACAGCTCTTGCAATTTCAGTACTGATATATTTTTGAAGCTTAGCCAGTCAACACACTCTAGGAGAAAATTATAAAGTTAAGTAATAAAAAAGAAAGTATTAGCAGAGAAGATCATAGAACAACTCACAGCAAAACTTAAGAACCAATTAGCAAAGCCCTAGAATACTGAAGGAGAAGAAATTTCATATTCATCTTCCAAAGGTTAACTACTGTACAGGCCTATTAATCCTTCAACAGATTTTTAATTGGAATATCTGTGAACACTTGCATAGGCCTATTACAATGAACAGTAACCAAACAAACAATCCACATTACACTAAATTGTGTAGTTGACAAGAACTTGGAAAAAGTGTGTCTTGGTATCAAGATCTAGGTGGTAAAGGATCTGTGTGTCTTTTTTAATTGCAAATTAGACACGAGTGTGATACAAGTGATGAAAAGACAATGCTATCTTGGGATATATAGAAGCATAGAATCAAGATGATGAGAAGTAATTGAGTGGAATTCTCCCCTGGTCACATCCCACCTGAAATACTATGTCTAAATCTACACAGCAGAGTTCAAAAAGGACAATGAGAAATTGGATTAAGTTCAGAAGACTATTAAATGGTAAGGGATCTGGAAACCATGAGAAATAGTTAAAAGGTTTAGTAAGTTTAGCCTGCAGAAAAGACTATTAAGGGGAAATAATTCTTCAAATATATAAAGGGATATCAAAGGGGAAAAAAGAAATGAACTGAATTTGTCTTCATTAGAAGTAGAACCATGGGTTAAAATTACAAATGAGTAAATTCAGCAAATAGATGGGAAGGGAGTGGTCTCCAAATTGAACTGCTGGGCCAATTGAGCCAAGCAGACCACCAAATCAAACTATATCATCTCAAGATATATTTTCCATGTGACATCCAAATAGGAGGTCTTATGCTGAAATAAGGGTGAAACTATCACTTTCTCATCTTCACATTTAAGCTGACAGATATAGTCAAAATCTTCCAAAAGGTATATATACAGGAGATCTGAAACTGTGGTTCATACCAAGTGGGTTATAAAGACAATGTCATTATATTTTACAAACATGCAAGTTTTGTAACTCTCTTTCAGGCATGCTTCATCTATAAAATAAAATAAAGTCTGACATTAGAATAATCTCTATTAATGAAGTCTGACATTTTTGTCCTTGACTTGTTCTCCAAATTATTAATGAAACTTTCTCAAAAATTTATTTGCTATCTATAGAAACTTCACTTATTTAAAGGGAAACACTATTTTTTAAAAAAAAAAAAATGCTTCATCATATGTGGTCATAAGATGGGCTTTGACTCTCTCATGGAAGCAAAGTCATACCTTGGTAGTTACCAAATCAAGCAAAGGCATTATTCCTTCACAGTTTACCAATAGAACAGAAAGAACAATAAGAAATGCCCAACATAAATCAATTCTATCCTATCAGCGATAATTCATTTCTGATTATTTGTGCAATGTACCCCTTGAGACTTCCAGAGAATTCTCATTTATATCTTTAGTAGAGATAGCATTATCGTACATAGTAATATAGCCATCAAATTATGGCATGGCCAATCTTGGGGGATTCATTTAATCAACACAAAGACATGGGACTTTCACTTTAGTACATAAAGACACATAAGTGACCTTTTCTTTTCTTTTTCCCAGAATGAAATGAATGTTCAAATGCCAAGACAATTATCACGTTATAGTGTACCAGGATATCTGAAAATTGAGGCATGCCTCTTGAAAATGAGTTAATAACATCAAGCTAGCATCACTTCTGCAATGAAAAGATGCATACAAACACCAGCACCACACACACACACACACACCACATGGATCTAGACACCTGATATTTTAAATTTATTTAGGATGAAGCCTAAGTTGCCATTGTAATCAACACTTCCTTCCCTCTTCCAACCACCCAAAAAAAAATCTTTTAAATCCATCCTCCATATATTCCTTCTAATGATATGGAAAAGCAAACCTGATTCTTCTCACCATCAAACTTTGTCTTGCAGACTTTGCATTGCCAGTTCTTAAATGTTTCAAAGGGACTTTCCTCCAATCAAAGCTCAGTGCTAAGAAAGAGGTCTAGTGGGTGGTTTATAAGATTTGTTTAATGGACCGATTCAACATGTTTGAAGCTGCCAAGAAGAAAATCATATGGGCCACCCTGATAATTTAGGGAGTGGAAGATGGTTAAAAAAGAGAAAAGAATGAGTGAGTGAGTGAGTGAATTCTTTCATGCTAAAAAAAAATCCTCCAAATTTTCTGATGGTTGTTCCAGCACTGAGGATTTTAAAACAAAATTCTTTTGCATTCATAAAAACCAAAGGGTACAATAGTTGCTGTGCAATTGCAATGATTCCATGAAATAATTAAATAAGCCTTTTCCTAATTATTCTCAGTATGTGATCTGGTTTACTTATCAGTCTTACTATCTAAAAGCAGCTGGGATCCTTTGATTCCAACAGAGGAAAGCACAGAGAGAGCACTCACCCTGTTGTTTATTTCTCATCCAATTCACTGGTTCATTGAACAGAAGGGTGCCCTTGTATACCGACAGTGCAAGTCCCAAAGTCTGCATCCATATGCTCATGAATAGACAGATAAAGTTCTCCACCAAAACATTAAGTCCATATGCCTTGTAGCATTCAGAAAGTCCAGTCAATAGCACATGAAATAAAAGATGACCTACCAGATAGATTTGGTGAGAATGAACAGGAAGATTGCAAAACAAAAAAGGCATCCACAACTGATAATGATTATAAGTTATATTTAATCTTTATTTTGTCAAATGAACCTTACCACCTTGGACCTAGCCATGGTATAGGCATGTTCTGCCCCAATGATATTGTCTTCACCTCATCCTCAGAGCATGAATGAAACAGATTTAAGTTCCCCTCAGTTATATTGATGTTAAAGTAATATTCCTTCCCAACTGTATCAACATTACTCAGGGAAAGCCCTAAGATGTATAAAATTGTAGCAGAGTGCCCAGATACATTGGGTGCTAGACTAGTGGTCTCAAACCTTTTCTATGAAAAGACCTCTGGGTCTTCACACTCTGGTCTTTCCTCATGCTTTGAAAGAGTAACTTTGTAGCTCTTGCCTCTACCATCTATCTTCCAGGCGATCACCAAAAGATCAGCATGAAACAGTTAAAGTAATTTGTGTAATGTGACCTCTGGATCAGATGTGTACAGAAATGGTATTTCCTTCTGCCCTTGAGAGACAGACCAATCTGTTTGCTGTTGCAAATTATTGAAGCCAATGAAATGTGACTTAGTATCACAGGGAAAGGGAAAACCAATCTTACATAAGTTTCTCACTGTTCCTACAGAAAGAGAAGACTCCTGAAACAATTATTTCCTCTATTTCTGTACCGGGACTTCCTTCAGCTTTTGACAGAACTTTCCACTATAGTTAAATGGTCTGCTGAAGAGCTAGTAAAGCCCACTGTTTTCCCCTCACAGTCTAGGGATGTTTTTATCAGGTTCTCCTTTTAAGAGGGGGATTTTACGAGGACCATTTTTCCCCTGTTTCCCTGCTTCCAGAGGGAGGGTGTGGAAGATTGGTCTATGAGACAAATAAACCCTCTCTTTGTACAAATATGAACTATGAATATTCCCTATAATGTAGTAAGTGGGCTGGACAATTAAGCTTTGTTTAATAACAAGAAAAAAAATGATTAGAGTTTGATTTTGGGAAATCAGATGACAGCAGTGACTCAAATCAGAAAGACCAGGAAGTGCTTCAATTCAGGAGCAATGTATATAAAAAAAAAACTCTACAGACTATAAAATTGGCTTTTTAGTTATGAACAAACCTCTTTGATTTTGTTCTTTTATGTCAAAGACTTTTGAAATTAAATGAGCAGTACTCATCATTAAAAGCAGTTGCTGATCCCTATATCATCATCCACATTAAATGAATCACAATGGGCAAAATCTATCAATACAGGAGTGAGTCCCATTCATATAATGAGATTTTCCTCTCCTGCTCCTTCCTTCAGCCCATAGGTTATAATAGTGGGTTCCTGCCCAATGGTATTATGTTTATAGATTTATTCTTTAAATCCTTTGATATTACACTTATGCCTCATTTTAATCATGTATCTACAGTAATTCTGGAAAAAAAATCAGCAAAATGGCAGGCTTTTTAAAAAAAACTTTCTTTTTTGTTTATTTGGCTACATTAAAGTGATATTAAAAGCGCTCTCAGATAGTGATAGCTTAAAATACTTAGTCTGTCATATTAGTATTAAGCTAATCAATCTAGATAGTACTTATAAAAGGGTCAGTCCATAATTTCAGAAGAAAACAATAACTCCATTCGAAAACACTCTCAAAGTCAGATCAGCTCATAAGAGCACCAGACAAGAACCCTCCCAATGATAATTTTGGTTTTCTCTTTTAGTGTGTATTTAATTTTTGTAGTCAGTGTTTTGTCAGATAGATCTTAATTTGCAGAATGTTGAGTAGAGAGAAGTTAAAATTGTAAAGTGAGAAAAGGGGGAGGGAGATTGAAAATAAACAAGTACAGAATTTAGAAAAAAAAATGTTTCAAGCTGTTCTTCATGTTGTATGTTATCCATTTTGATGGAAGGAGCAAATCTTCTTCATAGAAATTCATTATAAATTAATTTGATGTCCTCACTGATGACCAATGAGATATATGATTTTATATATATACATAATCATATACATAACATATATTGACACTAACTAAAATATTCTTTTCTTTCAGCTAATGTGAACACGGGCTTATATTATAGCATACATACACACACACATAAACAAAACTTGTTTTCTACATTATTATAGTTTCATATACAATTATTTCAAGTGTGATGCAGAACCACATATTTTATTATTATTAGCATGTTTGCATCTGGCCTTAAGATGTATTGTACCCAGGACATTTAGAAAGAATAGTTATGTAAGAAGAACGTATTAATTAAACTAGGAAAAAAACATTTCAAAGTGTTTTATAGAGAAATTTTCCCCTTCTGAGTTTACTTTTGCCACATTTATGAATCATAGATTTTATAAGCATTTTGGAGGCAAAATAGGCATTTTATCAAACAAAATCATCAAATAATTAAAAATAACTATTGCCTTGTAAGTTTCCTGAACTTGGTTTTAGTTGATAGAGGTTTCATTACCCTGCTAGGTAAAACCCTAGGTGTAGGCATTTTGAAGATGTGAGGTTCATTGCAAGCGTTATTGCCTGCATGGAATGGGATGTTTCTGTAGGCAGATGTTATTTTGTAATAGCTTGATGTTATATCAAGGTATTGATTTAAGAGCTAACCAGCTTATGTAATGTGAAATGTAAGATGTAATGATGGGAATGACTCAGCAGGGTCTGTGTCTCTTTAAGAGCCTTTGTATAAAGGGAAGGCTCTGCTGATGTGTTTCTCTCTCTTCCGTTTCCTGCTGTAACTGTGGTTTGTTGGATCCTGCTGTATTAGCATGTGTATGTATATTGTTCCTGGTGTATGATATTGTAGATAGTGTAAGATAAACCACTATTTACTATAGACCACTGTTTACTGTGTTTACTCCTGGGTTATCTCGCACAATAAGACTGTGCACGCTCTGATAATTGGTAAGTTATTTACTTGATTGAAAAGTTGCTTCCTATGTAATTAGTAGTATTGATGTAAGAAAGGAAGATCTAGCATTTCACCTTCCCTCTAAATGGTTAAAAAATTCAGCTTTTCATGGCAGACAACCCAGCAACACAGCATGTAAAATATATAAAAGGGGAGCCTGCCTACTGGACTAGGGGAGCCTGCCTACTGGAGCATTCATCAGCCAGTTGGAACAGATTCATTTAGGTGATGGAATGAAGCACAGTAGGTAGGCTACTATTTGCTCCAGTGGAGGGGAAAAACAATACTTTTGATGAAGGTCAGGAAAACCATGTTTGAAGTTACCTTCCCAACAGTTTAGAGGTGGGCTGAAGATGCCATTGTTTATTCCTGCCATTCAAAATGTCTCCTACTGCATTGGAGCAAGCAGGAAATGTATCAGCCCCAAAGGGAACTCTTGCTTTATTTTTTGGCTAGAGAAGACAAATGACACACTCTGTGGAGGTTCTGTTAAAAAAGATTCCCTTTAATAAAATGTTAAATTTTGAATAGATATGTCCCAATACCTATAGTTAAACAAGCTGGATTGATGTTTGCTTCATATCCACATTCTCTGTATTACGACAATCTTATCCTTGGTACTCATCCTTGGCTTAGAACTACCATCTAGGCCAGAGGTCTTCAAACTTGGCCCTTTTATGACATGCGGACTTCAACTCCCAGAATTCCTCAGCCGGCATGGCCGGCTGAGGAATTCTGGGAGATGAAGTCTGCAAGTCATAAAAGGGCCAAGTTTGAAGACCCCTGATCTAGGCTTTCTTTTTGTTTTCCTTTTATGTTCTGGCTGATTGAGCAGCTGTATCTGTCAACTAGTACAGAAAGAAGCTGTGGCTCTGCCTGAACCACAACAATTAAAGCTTAAGAGCCTCATCTAGAGGAGAAGGTTGGCAGAAGTTAATTCTTAACTTTATTCCATTGTCTTATTTACAGTGTAATAGAGATATAGTGACAGCCAATTTGGTGTACTGGTTAAGATATCATATGAGAAACTCGGGGACGATAAGTTCTAGTCCTGTTAGAAACAGTAGAACTAGTTGAATGATTTAGGCCAATCACTTTTTTTCAACCCTAGGAAGGAGGCAAACTACTTCTGAAAAACCTTGCCAAAGAAACTGCAAGGATTGTCCAGGAGAATCAGATATGGAAGGAAAAAAGAGAGATGTATTAGAATAAGAATTTCAGCATCCTGGAAAGAACAAAATCTTTAAAAATTCAAGGACCATATTCATAATCACACATAATCACACACCCTTTCACTCAAATTCGTTTTTGGCTAGAGAAGACAAATGACAAATGACACACTCTGACCCGTTAGCAATAAGGTTTGTGCATATCTCCTGTCAGGCTCCAAACATTGGCTTGGATATTTTTTATTCTGATAACAAATTGAGTACAGAGTTCTGCTCTGAATGCTTCTGCTGGTAAACAAGTGGAAAGAGGTGATTTTTAATTCCTCTTCCATCCTGCAGTCTCTAAGTGACCTCTCTCTAATTTCCAGAGAATTATCCTGTCCTTGGAAATGAGTTAAAATTTCTCCATTATTCATGATAAATTTATGTGATGAGGTAGCAGCATGTCTTCTGCTTTTGTGAAACAAAGCAAGGGTACAAAATCTATCAGACTATCCTTCTGAACTGGGGAAAAAAGACAGAAGTCAGTTTCAGATCCCCAGTAAATATGTTTTCTATTCTCCATAATCACTAAAATATACCATTAAAACCTTCTTAAAAAGTTATTTGTCCTCCCAGAAAATATAATAAATTATAACAGCCCATACAGAATATTTGTAAAGAAGTTGGACTGAAATAAGGTTACATACATAATCATTGTGCTTCTTCATTTAGCATTCCAAAACTGGTTTAATATCACCAATAAGATATATGATAAACACAGAGAATAATATCATTTACACGATCAGGGGAGGTGAGGAATATCTATTGTGGAACTAGATTACATCACACTTTCACTGTGCAAATCAGCCAGGAGATTGTCATGCCAGAACATCTGCTATTGCTTAGTAAATGTGTTCTGCTTATCGTGAAGACATGGATTAGGAATCTAGCTATCTGAAATGTTGACAATATTCTTCAGTAGATAAGAAAAGAGACTGTGTGCTCATTTATTTAAGGGTATCTTATGATAAGCACCTATGTTGCTGAACAGCTCTTGAAGGGACTGGACAGATTGACCTCCTTATATTAAGAAACAATATCCAATTGAAGCATTATGGGAAAAAGATGGGAATTGATGACACAGCTAATGTAATTATTTTTGATAAATAGATAAGGAAAACTACTTATTCACACCTAAAGATACTGATTAGGCTTAGTATTAATCTTTGCATAATAAACATTGAAGAACTTAATTTTGATAAATTTTGATATAAATTGATATAAATTTGATATAAACTTTGATATAAATATTATACAACCTCAGTCATCTCTTGCTTGGAGTACTGTAATGCAATCGACATAGGGTTATCCTTGAAGAGTATTTGCAAGCTACAACTGGCTCAGAATGCAGCTGTGCAGATAGTTCTTGGGGGCCCTAGATGGCTCTTGTAACCTTTCACTTATGTGGGCTGCACTGGCTACTAGTTTGGTTCTGGTTCCAATTCAAGGTGTTGGTAATTACCTATCAAATCCTTCATGGCATGGGTCTAGGTTACCTGAGGAACCAACTCACCCCAATGAGGTTGGCCCACCCCACTCATGCCAGGAGAAGGGGAACGCTGAAAACCTATCAGCCATGGAATTTTGGCTGATGGTTGTACAGGAAAAGAGCATTTTCTGCCATGGTGCCCAGTGTCCACCTTTTGGCACATCATACTCTTTGAGGTGAGATCTGCCCCACCTTCTTGGCCTTCCATAAAGGTCTTAAAACCTGGTTCTGCCAATTGGCCTGAGGCCCAGATAAGGTAGTGTCATCCTGAAGCTGGTTACTGGATTAAACACTCTATTGTAAACCACCCATTATTTTAATAATTTCTTGATAATTTTAATATATTTATTGTTCAACTGCTTCAATCTTTTATACTATACTTTTATCCGACTGAAAGCTACCCAGAGTCATGTGACAGCATGATGGGTGGTGGTGAATAAACAAACACATTAAATAAATAAAGTATTCAATTGTTTATCAAGGAATATTTAATCTTTCCAGAACTGTAGTTAGCTGCTATCATCTTAATATTGGCAGAATACTTTTCAGTGGGTTTTTTTTTTAAAATTCTTGTGGCTTATCCTTCTTGGTTTATTCCTTTTAGAATGGGCGTCAAAGTAGCCTGTTTTGGTTAGGATACGCTGTACTCAGAGTGTGACTGATCTTGCTCTTTTCTCCAATGAAGTAAAGGAACAAATTTGTTTTCACCTTTACACCATATTGCTCACCTCCATTCCTAATGTTAGCTTTGGTAAGAAATATTTAGCTCCAAGGGACAAACTAGGTGGAACGAATATTAGCTTGCATTATTTTTACACAGATACCCTAAAGGATGTTTAAAAAGTAAAAATTCAATTCCTTGCTGCTTCCACTGTTAAGCTATACAACATAGGAAATCGCAAATCACCTAAGTGCTTTTATTTAAACAGAAAGGGAAAGAGTTACTTTTTATTGTTATTGAGAAAAAAAATAAAACATCCATATATAGCATGGATGTGATCACTCTGCCACAAACCAACACTTGGAAAAGGATACATGTTTTATTTCTCTTTGTAAGAGGGGCACCAATTGCAAGGTTGAAAAAATAATAATAACAGCAGGTATGTGTGCATGGGCATAGTTGAAATATTTTTTTAATGGGAAGGGTACTAAGTGGAATTTTGCACAAGGGAGTCTTGTATGCCAGCAACACTTCCGTGGAAAGAAATTTATGGAAAAATATACAGATAATATACATACATACATACACACACACACACATATATATATATATATATACATACATACACACACACACACAATCAGAATATGAAATTGACTATTTTAATGCTCGGATGCATTAAGGTATTGTTTATTTTCAGTAGTTCAAAATAGAATATTATTTTATTTTGCACATGCATGCTGGATGTTTTTATTTTATATCACATCTATCACTGGTACACTGTAAGATGCAAATATCAGTTCAGACATATGTAAGCAAACACAGAAAAGTGTTAAGAAACTAAGAGATAGGTGGACTGCCAAAGCCCATCTGAAAAATACCATTAAGACATTATTTTAATAGTCTGTTACATAATGTTGCTAATGTTATTCATTCTTTTGACTGAAATCTAGAAATCCTCTGTGGAATTATCTCAGTGTAAAAATAGGTTTTAAAAAGTTCTTATCACTGGGATCCTGAGATATTTAAACTTGCTGTCTTATCCATTATCACTAAATTGTAAGTTTAAATAATTGTAAATCAAATAGACCACATCCATAATTTCAAATGGAAATGAGTCACTTCAAATTGTTTCTGGGACTCTGTGATGTAAAGTAGGATCCTCTGACCTGACCTGAATCAAACTAGGACTTTCATAAAGCTTCTGATTGATCAGCACTTCAAAGCATGATACATAAAGGCAAATACAATATCTATAAATTAGCTTTTTTGATCTCCAATATTGGGTGATAAGGAAGAGAAAGTCTGGTTTACCCTTTTCACAAAGTCACAAAGTAGCTTGCTTGGTAAACATGTTGTACAAACCTATACAATTTTGGATTATTTAATAAAGGTAAGTACGTAAATCCGAAGAATGATTGCCAGGACCTATTCAACCTGTATGGAGAATGCTGTCCTTTTCCAACAAATGCCATTTAACATTTATAGTTAACACTTTAACATTTATAATTCATACTTTTATTTTACTAAATCTTAACTTGAGGTTTATCTCCAAACCTTGTATCTCTTTTCTAATTTGACATATTTTACCCAAACTGTTATTGATGTAGCTTACAAAACGATAAGAAATATAAATTACACATTTTACCGCAGTTAAAATATAATCTGTAAAAATTACCATTAAAACTTTTAAAACCATTAAAATTTTCTGACAGTTAAATCAATTAATCAGTGGAACAACCTGCCTCCAGAAGCTGTGAATGCTCCAACACTGGAAGTTTTTAAGAAGAGAGTGGACAGCCATTTGTTTGAAATGGTATAGGGTTTCCTGCCTGAGCAGTGGGTTGGACTAGATGACCTCCAAGGTCCCTTCCAACTTATTATTATTATCTTTTATTCATTAAACATGAACCTCAGTCAACTGAACATTCAAACTGGCCGGCGCTGATGGTTGACACGGGTTGCTACCAGCATGCTAGGTGTCAACCAGGTACCTTCTTAAAATATAAGATGTTCCGAGCAGCGCAGTTTTTTTGTAACATTGCTGGAGTTATTGCAGGAAGCTGCAGTTTCTTGATGTATTTTGCAAAGTTTTTGGACATAGTTCCCAGTGCCCTGATGACAATGGGTACCACTGTTGCACGTTTCATCCATAATCGCGCAGTTTCGATGGCCAGGTCGCGATATTTCGTAATTTTTTCCAGTTCTTTTTCTTCGACTCTGGCATCTCCTGGTACAGCAATATCAATCAGCTGTACGCTTCGGTTCTCTACAACTATGATATCCGGCGTATTGTGTTCCAAATGACAATCTGTCTGTATTCGAAAGTCCCACAAGATCTTCACCCTCTCATTCTCAACAACTTTTTCCACCCTGTGTTCCCACAGCTTTTCAGACACAGGCAAGTCGTATTTTTTACACAATAATTACATTATTATTATTATTATTATTATTATTATTATTATTATTATTATTATTATTATTATTATTATTATTATTATTATTATTATTATTATTATTATTGTTGTTGTTGTTGTTGTTGTTGTTGTTATTATTATTATTATTATTATTATTGTTGTTGTCGTTGTCATTGTCATTGTTATCGTTATCGTTATTGTTATCATTATCATTATCATTATCATCATTACTATTATTATTATTGTTATTATTATCGTTATTATTATTATCGTTATTATTATTATTATTATTACTATTACTATTACTATTATTATTGTTGTTGTTGTTGTTGTTGTTGTTGTTGTTATTATTACACATTTCATTTCAAGCCTGAAATTGGGTAGGCTTGATCCCTAAAGAAAAGGTAACTGTATCTCCAAACATCACATAACAACAAAAACAGCAAAATGAACATCTATCTGCAAGCAATATAAATCCTTCCACTCCCCCACATCTAGTCAGAGCTGAAGAAGCTTCTTGGATGAGAAGCAAAATGTCTTCAAAAGAAATACAAGAAAGTCCAGTTGCCTCCTGAAAAAAGCACCTTTGGGACAACCATGCCTGGATGACTGAGAACCTCCACAGACAAAAACAGTAAAAGTATACACACTTTGTTTATTTATTTAGTCACTATGTAAAGAACTGTAGTTCTAACACTTTATGTATGTATTTAATCATTTTTTAAAATATATATATATAGTTCCAATAATGTAAACTAAAATGCTATTTATCACACAAGCTATGATAAACCAAAACGATTGGCTTGGGCAGAAAACTATATATCACAAGTCACCACAGACTTGGATTATTTCCAATAGTAAACACAGCTTTTTCTTCCCCGTGAATATTTGGTAAATTTAAATCAAACTCCCAAAACAAATAAAAAACTAAATCTGGGCCTCTACTTTAAGGAAACCTTGAAACAGATGGAAGAATCATTTTGTGATGAGCGTTTTAAACAGATTCAGTTTTAAATGCCCCTCAAAAATCCAGGGTTTTTTTTTCCCTCCTGGTTTCAATGCTTTAGTTCACTACTCATCTTCTTGTACATACACTTGCCAGACGCCACTCAGCATGAACACTCTTAATAACCGTGGACTGTACACAGAGAGTGATGAAGGTAAACAGTGCATACTGGGTTACTGGCATAGCAGAGGAAAAATGCCTGCTGTGTAGTTTTGTCCTTACATTGTGATAAAAAGTCTACACAGCACTTCAGTGATATTAGACTGATACATATTGATTTCAGTAAAAAAGTTAGCAAAAGAGAATCCAGAGAGCCATTATCAAAGCAGGCATTACTGTAATAGATGCTGACAAAAAGAACACAGTGGGTTTTTGGATTCTCATTCAACATTTCCAACATAATTCACTGATAGTAATCCTTTCCTCTTTAAGAGATTAAGCAAGCAATATAACTATTTATCATTCAGAGCAAAAGAGAGGATTTTATTTTATTTTATTCTGTAGCTAGACAGTACTCAACTGATCCAAATGTTATGACATCTTAGTAAAAGGTAGTTTTAAATTATCTCTTTGCTCTAAAGTTTTTAATAACAGATCTAACAGAATCTTCAAAATTTAAGAGGTAATAAAAAAAACTTGTTATTCACAGGAAAGCAAATTACTTATTAAGTTATCACTATGTTGCGTTGATTGTTTAAAACATTATAGCTCTTAAGGATATATCCCAAAGTTTAATATTAGCCCCTGTAAAGTGTTTATTCTTCACTCTACAACTTATGCATGTTCAATAGGACATCTAAACATAGTCTTACACAAAGCCACGGAATAAGCAATGATGATACAATGCGTGTCATAATACAGAAGAAGCAAATTATATATTTTACACCATTTGTGCTATCATATTATGCACTTCTTTCCTTCTTTACTTTAACAAGTAGCTCTTGATTTACAGCCATTCTTTTAGTGACTATTTGAAGTTACAATGGCACTGAAAAAAAGTGACTTATGACTGTTTTTCACACTTAAAACCGTTGCATGGTCGCTTGTTCAAAATTTGGATGCTTGGCAACTAGCATATATTTATGACAGTGGCAATGTCCCAGGGTTATATGATCACCTCCAAGGTCCCTTCCAACTCTATCGTTACTGTCATTGTCATTGTCATTGTCATTGTCGTTGTCATTGTTGTTGTTGTTGTTGTTGTTGTTGTTGTTATTATTATTATTATTATTATTATTATTATTTATCATTACCTTTTGCAACCTTCTGACAAGCAAAGTCAAGGGGGAAGCCCGATTCACTTAATATTCATGTTACTAACTTAATACTGCACCGATTCACTTAACAACTGTAAAATTAGGTGCAACTCATTTAACAACTGTTAGCAATAGAAATTTTGGGGCTCAATTGTGGTCGTAAGTCAAGGACTACCTTTCCAGAAAACCTGAGAAGTCTCTTCTGAGATGCTTCTTTTCCTCTTTTCCTTTTGTGGGCTGAGATATCTTTTTGCATAACTGTTGCCTAGGCTGTGGATGTTCCTCTTGTTTCACAAGGTCATTCCTGCAAACCATTATAATGCCACACTGCTTCTTGCTTTCAGCCCATTTGCCTCTCCCTGTGTGTCCTGCGTTTACTGTTGTGTACTGACCAAATTCTACTCTGTACATTTGTGCTGTACTCTACAGACCTCCAGTCCATCTTTCTATTCCATGTTTAACCCAAATAATATCAGAACTTCTCTAAGAAGACCACAAATGAAATATTTGAAAAGGCAACAAAGTATGAAAAGGAGAGCCACATGTAATATATCTCCAAGTTCTCATTCCTATATAATGTATATTTAAAATCATCAATCACTTTGAAATAAAAAATCCCCCAGAGAACAGAAATGTCTTTTGCTGAACACAGTTTCATTGCCAACAAATCTTTTTCCAAATAATTTTCCTGAAACGGAATGCTAGAATGGAGAATCAGTTGGCAAGGACATTAAGAAGAGGCTTAAAAAGGCTATATAAATATTCCAGCCTTGGTTCAAGATTATAAGGGTTATGATCATAATTCTGCATTGAATTTATAAATTAATAAAAACATACTAAAACAACAACAACAAAGTAACGGCACTATAAAAATATTGTTAAGCCCCAATAGCTTTATTTTCAGTTAACCATCATTTCCTCTTTTTTTTTTCTTTTTCTTTTCCCTGTTGATATATACTACACATTTTGGTCTTTTATTTGCACTTGTCAGAAATTTGAAACCTAAGTAAGGTTGAACTGGAACTGAATTCCCCCCCCCCATTATTGGAATATTACAGCTGTTAAGAATAGAATTGTCAAAATGAGAAAAAAATAAAATTATTTAACTTCCCAGCATTTAGTTTACAAAAAACAAAACAAAACAACAGTTTTACTCACAACTGAGTATATATTACAGTGGTTATTATGTCAATTCTTAGGTTTGGAGATAAAGCCTGAATTGACTCTATATTTTTGCACTTAGCTGAGCATTCTTCAGAATACAATATATGGTATTATTAAATGTGCATATTATGTTAATAAACAATATAGATTTTAAGAAGGACTGGATGCTGCACACTTAAACAAAAATCTTACTGTACATTGAAAATTTATCTGTTTTATTATAACTACAATAGGATATTTTTTGTATAATAAAAGTCAAAGTGAAAAGGAATTGTAGCATTCCCCATTATTTTAAAAAAACCTGCATACTTATTCACTAAACAGGATAAATTCCCTTTTCCTTTAAATATTGGCTTCAGCAAGAATTAAACGTGCATCATTAAGCACATTAATCAAATTAGATGATAAACAAGAGGGAAAAAAGACCTTATGCGTGACTGCATGCAAAGCAAACATTGACTACATATGTGAAGAATTTGTGATTGTTTATCAACCACTCAAAAGCGCAGCTGCATACACATATGCTAATAAATGTTGTTGCATTTCATGTTCATAAAAAGATGCAGTCGGCAGATTAGTTTCAGGATGTAGTATGTTTTGAAGAAATGATTGACATATAGATGGATCTTATTCCAACTAAAAATCCTTGCAATGTGTGATAAAGTCAGAATTTGAAGTATTTTATAGCTAAAATATAGAATCACTGCAACTGTGCTACCGTATTTAAATAATAATCTGCATTATCAGAAGGTATGATTAATGTTCTCAATGTGAATTTTTTGTGTCATATAGAAAAAGGTATAAGTTTTTTGATGTATTTTTGACTATTATAATTTATAAACATTTAATTTAAAATAAAAATACCAGTACTCCTTTCTTTACAAGATAAGTGAATTAATTCATAATTGTCCAGGGTAAACAGAAATAATACTGGAGAATGAAATTGCTTGAGCTTTGATGTCCACAATTTTTGCAAATGAAAATTCACAACTGGGATTGGTAGAGCACATGGAGGGCCACCTGCCAAAAAGTAGTCAGATCCAAGATAGAAACTACATCTGATTTAAATTTAATAACTCTAGCATATATGCAACAATCACTGTCCTTGCTTAGCAAATTGGAACTTGGTGGCAATGTTTGTTGGGGCATTGACAGCTCACAGCTGCTCTCAAATTATACTGACTCAATTTAACTGGTCAATAGATTCATTCTGGGGGAGAAATGAGTCACACTTATAGTACTTTTTTTCAGGAGAAAAAAAAGTCAATTTGGCAAATATATCAGGGTGGCGTGCAATACTCAGTCACAATGAATATTAGCTGTGATGTATCCATTTGATATTTTTTCAACAAAATATTTTGTTGTTTATTTCTTTATTGGTTCTGTGGTCTTTTTCCTGATTCTTTGAGAAGTCTGCAGCTTTCTTTTCTTTTCTTTTCTTTTACTACTTTAATTTGTTTTGTTTTTAATATGTATGGTTGTTTAGCCCATTTGCTTTCTTCTGATTATCTATACATAATAGGAACAGGCAGGCTGTTTCTTAACAAAAGCTTGCTGGACAGTTTCATTTTCCCTGGAGTTCATTCATCTAGTTTCTCTCCCCACCAATTACAAAGCCCTTTGTACCTTGCTTTGCCTAAACCACTGCTGTTTCTCAGTAAATTGCACAGGTCAGGTAGGTGTAATTAGATATCTGGTTGTGCTTTACCCTTTCTAGGTTCAGTTCAAAGATCAGATTGTAAAACCTGCAAAAATCTTTGCAGCTTCAAAAAGGCTCTTCTCTGGGGACCCCAGTCATTTGAAGTGAAGCAGAGCAAGCTATTTGGTAGGACACTCTGCCTAGGGCAACACAGCTTTAGGAAATCACCCACACAGTCCCACTCTGCAGTCCTAGATTATTATTGGATTGGAATCCCCACAAAATGAAATCCCACAGAGATCTCAAATGAGATGAAGCAACAGCTTCCTTGCGAGAAGTCCTGATTCTTTGCAACCAGAAGGGATATGAGTTTTAGCAAACTGACAATTTTAACAAAAGACTGAAGATGATTAAAGGCAAGGTGATTAGGTTTGGGTATTTTTTAAAATAGATCAACTAATAGAGAAGATAAGGAACTGTAGGGAAGGAAGTGGGACATCAAACTACTAAAAGAAGAACCTTGTCCAGTTGACTATTTCCGGTTCAGGTTTCAGTGCATGAAGAACTTTAATTGACTATGCCAGTTAAACTCCATCAGGATTCCCTCTCTTGAACACTGGTGAAGAATGCCCAAAGCATTGTTCAAGACCTTCAGTTGGATTCCTTAATTGGAAGAATGAAGCGGGAGTCAGCAAATTAAATCTGTCAGTCAAAAGTGAGTTTGTATAATTTCTCTATAAAAGTACTATAAAACTCTGGAACCGGGATTGGTTTTTTTCCCCCTCTTTCTTTTATTCACCCAGCCTTCCTTTGATGTTTCTGTTTGTTGTCTAGAAGACTAAAGTTATAAGGAACTGTAGAAATTGCATTTCTGCACAAACCTTGACCCTGAAGTTGAAAGGGATAGGATCAAATAAAAATTACTCTTTCTCTCTAACTGTGAGTACTTCTATAGTTACAAGCGTTGCCCTACCCCCTTCTGAGAAAGGTGATGTTTCACCTGAATCTGAACCAAAATTAAAGACATATCTAAGAACTACATTGGATTCAGGGATGTGCAAGATGGTTTGTGAACATTGCGTGCATCACCAGTTGCTTTCAGGGTTTTTCATCTCAAGCCAAAATATGAGCAGGAAGGGAAGATACTAGGAAGATCAGGGAAACAAGGTAGGCCTCAGATGGGTGCTGCTGGTGGCAAGAAAGGGGCAGCACATAGGAATCTTTGTTTACTTGCCTCATAAATCACTCTGGGATTTGTTTGGATTTTGTTGAGACAGAACTCTGGAACAGTAAAAATGAATGAAGCCTTGTTTCTTCTGAAGCACAATTGACCTGGAATGCTTTGACAAAATATCTGGAATTAATATGCTCAAATCAAACATGTTTTCCACTTCATATACATGACTGTTGGGCACAAAATGTTCTACACCCCCCCTCTGAAAACTCTACTGACTCATTCTGTATGTTGATTAACACTCAGCTGTATTAGCTAATGGGTAAACCTGCCCATTCAAAAATATATCTCTGAAACAAATACCATATGTGCTCTGGAGTGGATCAACAGAGGCATGCAGCCATAACATCTCCATTTCCAAGCATGCTTAATCATCCACAGCCCAATACAGACTTCTCCTCTGTTTAGAAACCCCCCACTTTTCTAGAGTCCAGTACAGCAGTATAACCCAAAAATAGTGCCATAAAAAACAGAATAGAAACACAAGTTAAGATAGGCAAGAAAACGGTAAGTGAGCACCTGTCCAGCCTAGACGAGTTCAAATCACCAGGACCAGATGGATTACACCCCAGGGTTCTCAAGGAACTGGCAGATGTGATCTCAGAACCATTGAACTATATTTTTCAAAGATCCTGGAGCACTGGGGAACTACCGGAGGACTGGAAAAGAGCTGATGTAGTTCCCATCTTCAAAAAAGGAAAAAAAATGGACCCAGGAAACTACAGACCTATCAGCCTGACCTCAATACCTGGGAAGATTCTGGAAAAGATAATCAAACAACGAATCAGCGAACACCTAGAGGCAAACAAAGTCATTACTAAAAGCCAACATGGGTTTGTCAAAACAGATCATGCCAGACAAACCTTATTGCATTCTTTGACCAAGTGACAAAATTAGTGGATCAGAGGAATGCTGTGGATATAATTTACTTGGACTTCAGTAAGGCATTTGATAAAGTAGATCACAACCTACTACTTGATAAGATAGAAAAATGTGGGTTAGACAGCATCACCACCAGATGGATTCGTAGCTGGCTGACCAGCCGTACTCAGCGTGTGGTCCTCAATGGAACCGCATCTACATGGAGGGAAGTGTGTAGTGGGGTGCCCCAGGGCTCTGTTCTGGGCCCAGTGCTCTTCAACATCTTCATCAACGATTTGGACAGGGGATAGATGGGGAACTCATCAAATTTGCAGATGACACCAAGCTGGCAGGAATAGCCAACACTCCAGAAGACAGGCTTAAGATACAGGAGGATCTGGACAGATTTGAACACTGGGCACTATCTAACAAAATGAAATTCAATGGTGAAAAAAGTAAGGTTCTACATTTAGGCAAGAAAAACCAAATGTACAGGTATAGTATAGGGGGTACCTTGCTCAATAGTAGTAACTGTGAGAGGGATCGGAGTCCTAGTGGACAATCACTTAAATATGAGCCAGCAGTGTGCTGCAGCTGCCAAAAAGGCCAACACAGTGCTAGGCTGCATTAACAGAGGGATAGAATCAAGATCACGTGAAGTATTAATACCACTTTACAATGCCTTGGTAAGGCCACACTTGGAATACTGCATCCAGTTTTGGTCACCACGATGTAAAAAAGACATTGAGACTCTAGAAAGAGTACAGAGAAGAGCAACAAAGATGATTAGGGGACTGGAGGCTAAAGCATATAAGGAACGTTTGCTGGAATTGGGTATGTCTAGTTTAATGAAGAGAAGGACAAGGGGGGACATGATAGCAGTGTTCCAATATCTCAGGGGCTGCCACAAAGAAGAGGGAGTGAAGCTATTTTCCAAGGCACCTGAAGGCAGGACAAGAAGCAACGGATGGAAACTAATCAAGGAGAGAAGCAACTTCCTGACAGTTAGAACAATTAACCAGTGGAACAACCTGCCTCCAGTAGCGGTGAATGCTCCAACACTGGAAGTTTTTAAGAAGAGACTGGACAGCCATTTGTCTGAAATGGTATAGGGTTTCCTGCCTGAGCAGGGGGTTGGACTAGATGACCTCCAAGGTCCCTTCCAACTTTATTATTATATTATGTCTTCAGGAAAGCTTGTTTGGCATATATGTCTTGATAGCATCTCAGCATAAATCTCTTCCTCTACTACCCTCATTTTCATCACCTGCTGTGAATATTGCTGGATCCTCCAGATTCAGAGGTACCTTGTATCTAGTTAGACAGGTTAGTAAAATAATGTATAATTTTCAATTAGATTGTCGTGACTGTTCCATTTGCTTTCATTCTGCTGAATGAGTTTATGTTGTGCTATTTTAGCATTGGTGTTCCATTTAAAATTTTATTTATTGAAAGCTATTCCAGCAACATAGTAAAAACAGGGTATAAAATAAAATAACTAAAAAAAACCTAGCCAATCAGAAACAAAATTGGCCTGTAGATATTTTAATGTACAGTAGTTAAAACCCCAAAATAAATTTCTTCCGTTATTCTTGATATGTCAAGTAGCCTATCAGATAACTTGGTTTCATCATAAAGCTTGGGATTATTTCTTAAAAGTCCATATGGGTGGGATGCATGAAAATTATAGCACATATCAGTAATTGCTTTCAGCATGACAGATTATACTTCAAAGAGAACAAAAGGAAAATAATTTCCATATGCAGGTGTAATATAATCCAAAAATGAACAGGCAGAAGTAGTCCTGATTTTGTAAGTGGAACCTAGCAAGGGAGGATCTAGGAATCTTTATAAAATGTTCTTTATTCAAAATTCTCCACAAATATTGGAGTTCCAAATTATGCATAATAAAAGCATGACAAGGCTGAGGAATCAGAATATTAATCCAGCTAGTCCAGGTAATAGAAGAACTGATGACCTTCAAATATTTTGAACTGCATACCCATAACTTTTTGTTACTGTCCATGCTGGATGAAGTTGATAGGAACTATAGTCTATACCATCTGGCCATTAAATTATTGTTTATCAAAAACCTAATCCAAAATTCTACATTCTTTTTTTTAAAGTGTTCAATTAAATATCAGGTATTTAAAAAATTACTCTTTCTCTCTGACTGTGATTCTATAGTTACAAGTGTGTCCCACCCCCTTCTGAGAAAGGCAGAGGGTGATCTTTCACCTGAACCAAAATTAAAGATGTATCTAAGAACTACACTGGATTCAAAAACCATTCTAACTACTATTAATTGAAAAATACTATTTAGATCCTCCTAATCTCTTGTTCCTTGCCCCAGCTCCTGCCCATCTAGCAGTTCGAAAGCATGCAAATGTGAGTAGATTAAGGTAGGTAACAGCATTCCAAGTGCCTTTGGCATATAGCCGTGCTGGCCACATGACCACGGAAAATGTCTTCAGACAACCCTGGCTCCCTAGGCCAAGAAACAGAAATTAGCACCATGCCCTTGATCAGACATGACTGGATAGGGAAACCTTTACCTTTTAATCTCCTTTCAATCACTTCTAAATCATAAGCCATTAACTTTTTTGTCATGTATTTTACATACCAGGAGTAGGCTCTCTAGGCTCTTTTAGTGGTTTAGCTTTAAATATCTATATTCTAGTCATCATGGACAATAATTAGGGATATTGACGTTCAAAACTTTTGGAAGGTATCCAGCACATACTTTTGCCATGTATTTTGCCCTGAACTCACTGTTGATCTGTTTCTTTATAATCTAGTTATTACATTTATTTTTATTGAGTTTATTTATTTATTTATTAAATAGATTTATACAGAAACCCCCAGAAACTTCCATCCCCACAATGGCAACAAACACAATCATATAAGCCACTTGATTGACAAATCAACCTGGGATGCCAAGGCCTTCTGACAGAACCATGTCTTTGGTGTCTTCCAGAAAAGTAGCAAGGAGATGGCCAATCTTATTTCTCAAAGAATGGCATTCTGGAGAGGGGCTACTGCAAAGAAGGCCTTTCATTGAGGTCACATCAGGTGTACTTCCTTACACCTCTAGTAAGCCGAGTAAATGCAATTGGGCAGAGGGAATCCTTCAAATACTCTGCCCAAAGCCATGTAGGACTTTAAAGATGATAAACAGCAAATTGAATTGTATCGAGAAGTTAATTGGCAACCAGTGCAGCTCCTACAGAAGAGGTGATACATGGTAGACCTAGACTTACACAGAACTGCGTGGGCTGCTGTCCTGGATCAACCAAAGTTTCCAGATATTCTTCAAGAGTAAAGTGATTACAATAGTCCTACCAAGAGATGACCAGGGCATGGGTGATTGTGAGAAAGGTCCGTTGGTCCAGGAATGGGCAGAGCTGGCAACACACAGCACAGTAGGGCAAAGGCCCTCTTGGCCACAGCTGCCACTTGGTCCTTGCACTGGAGTCATGAGTCCAGGAGAATCCCCAAATTATGAATCAGGTCTATTTGGACAGTGCAACCCCATTTACAACCAAAGATGGTAATTTTCCAAGTACCAAAGAGCCAAAGCTAAGGTTTAGTTTTAACTGTTGCTCCCCATTCAGATCCAACAGCCTCTAAGCACCAGGAAAGGGCAGTCATGGAATTGCTTAACTCATCACAAGCAGAGGTGAACAGCTGAGTATCATCAGCAAGCTGATGATATCTAACCCTATGGTGATAGATGATCTCACCCTGATTTCCATGTAGATGTTAAATACAAGCAGAGAGAGCACTGATATCTGTGGAAGCCCACAAAGCAGGGGTTGAGGGCTGGACCTCTTGCTCCAGATCAACACTGACTGGAACTGGCCTTAGACCAGAATTTTCATCACTAAGCCATGAGGTCATAAAGTGCGATATTACATGTTCACTTTCTTACCAGTTTACTAGTGTATCTGCTGCTAATTCCAATCTTTTTTGTGGAGTGTCAAGGATTTTCCTGTTTTTTTTTTCATTTTCACAATGTTATACATTGCATCCTTTGCTAAGTTTTTAACATACATCTTCTCCTTGCAATTACTGGTAAAATTGAGCATATCTGTGAACTGATTTACAATTATGTGTAATAGGTATATTGGTTATAATCTTTTTTTCTTTCTCCCTTCCTTCCTTCCTTCCTTCCTTCCTTCCTTCCTTCCTTCCTTCCTTCCTTCCTTCCTTCCTTCCTTTTCCTTTTTCTTTTTCTCCTAACAATACATATCTTCACACCTGCACATCTGTTTCACTGACAAGTTAATCAATTCGTGCAACTTATTATTGCAATCAGTGATGCGTTTACAGTAAAAATATGTTGAACAGACGTTATTGTCTTACCCATGAATCATTCTATAAATGTGCAAAAGAGAATAAGCTTGTTTATTTTTCCGCATTTTCCATGGACAGCTTTTGCGGGAAACTTGGCTAGAGATGTTCCATGCTGTACAAATCCCGCATTTGAATTTGCACAATATAGTAAGTCATTCCAGGAATATTTAAGGCAATAGGAAAAAAAAACATACTGTTATGTTCTATTGTTAGACCTCCCTTTCTAAATTTGAAGACTCAGCTGAGCAGAGAGAACACTTGTACACAGCAAAGGAAGAGATTTCTCATCTTTTCCACTTAGTCTTTTTTACTCATGAAAAATAACTACAGAGAGAGCCACATACAGAGCTATCCACATTAGTAATTCATAGCATCATCGAGTCATCACTGTGGCAAGCTAATGTTTCTTCATGTTTGACCAATCAGTTTACTTTTTACTTACTTACTTTACTGAGTATACCAGCACCAGAGATCAATATGAATCGGTCAACAATTAGTACACATTATCCCTGCCTCACATTCCATTTCAGCACAAAGTGCCCAGTGATATTTGAGAACTACTTTGCCAATGTGATAAGCAGCTTGTGATCTGAGATGATTAGGAATTATTACCTATTCTAAGAAGACTATGTACTCACATTAGCAAGTAAGGTAAGGAATAAGTAAATAAAGAGAGCAGAGGGTGAGCGTATCCTTGTACTTTCCCAGTCCAATTCACAACCATAAACTTGTGCTAAAATTTCAGTATTTTGAGCTGGCATCACATGGTCACACCAACTCAACAAACATTTTTAAAATAGTTACTTCTATTTACTTAGTGTGTTTTTTCCCCATTACAGACTAAACATGAAAAAAAGACATATAAAATCCTAAATTTCTGGCTACTTGATCATATTAAAAAATAATTAAAGTAACAGAGTTAATGAAGCAATTTACCCGAAGTACAGGTATAAGAACCAATGGCCAGTCACATTTCCACTCATCAGATGAGCATTGTTTGAAAAATAGAAGCTAGGGTATGGTTAGAAAAGAGAGGAAAGTCTAAGAGGCAAAGCACGTGCCAATAAATTTCACTCTTTGCTGACAAATGTTCAGCACCATTATTTCTGCAAAATTCCAGGCTGTTTCCCATACATTCTTTCTTTCCAGTTTTTTTTCCTGCTTGTTCTAGATTTTCCTTTAAGATTTGATATCCTGGGCAATCATCCAATTTCAAGGTTGATTCAAAAGAGTCCTACTTACTATCTAAAGATGTTGTTTTCTCAAAAGAGGAACAATTTGGACCATCCTTTTTTACTATGATTTGTTTAACTTCTGTGGTTCCTAGCATTAGTGTTTTTCACACAGGCAATGAAAGTTCAGAGGAAAAATAAACAGTAGTCCCAACTCTTATAATAAATGTAATGTTATAACTTCCACAAAAGCTTAAGTTATAGCATGGAAATATTTTGGCTTTAGATTGATATTACTATTGCTGCTACAAATAAGTATACTAAATAAAACAATATTAAGACAAGTTTTTTATAGTAAGCAAGTGGTTTATCACAGTTAACACTTTTGGGGGGGGAAACAATTTTTCTATTATTTTCCCATAATCATATTTAAGGATTCCTATGTTGAACTTCCAGTTAACTCAGTACTTCGAAGGAGTATAGATGCTAGAGATGTGAAATAGTTTCCTGATTTCCCAGTTTGCATTTCATAATTTCCTATATTTTAACAGCCCCATAAGCCCCAAATGATCATTGTGAAGAAATGCAGCCAAAGCAATTAATATTAATAGAGTTGTATCTGGTATCTATGATCCAGCTTAATTGTTTGTAGCCACCACATTGCTTCCCTAGGTAGATCTCCATACAAAATAAATATAGTATTCTATTTCTCAGCGGAAAATAAATAACATCAAAAGCATATCTACCCAATGCCAGTTTAGGATGCCCCTGACTCTACATTCACATCTGATAGATATTCAATCTTTTATTCCATTGCCATTTTTTTCTGAAATCATTTTCAAAACACCTTTAAAAGACTCTCTTAAGCTAAATCAGATAAACCCAAATGACCATTTTTTTTTGTCTTATAAGGTTTTTGTTTGTTTCTTACTGATATACTACCAATTACCAAACTCCTTTGGCAGTATACAATAAAAACAAATGTAAAATTGAGACATTAAAAATCATTAAAAATACCAATTAAAAGAAACAAGTAAAGTTAGATTTCGTTCAGTTGTAAGTATGCACAAAAAAAGATATGTTGCAAGGGCTTTTAAAAAATGTAATAAAGATTTTCAACTACTCAGCTTTCAAGAATGCATTCCAAAGAGCTGGGGCAGCATCAGAGTAGGTTCAATCCTGACATTCCCAGGAGAGCTGCTTACAGCAACTAGAAGCAAATCTCCTTATGCAACCTCAGTAAGCAAAGATATTCATGGTCTGAATGTGAGAAAGTCTTCGGCAGAGTTAAGTATATATATTTTTTAAAAATCCACAAAGCAATTGCTTTTTGTAAATGAGGAAATTACTCTATATACGTTTTCCAGAGAATAAATCCTACTGAATTTAGCTGGAGTTATAATAGGGAGGCTCAGGGTCACACTGTTATAAACTATGAAGGACAGTGACAAAGATGTAGCAGCCGACTAGCTCTTTAGTTATTACTTCTTGACCCCACTGTAAAATACACAGAGAAAAATCAGTATAACAAATGGGTATGTCAATGGGTAAAAATGGAAGCATCATTTACTATCATCTTCCTTTTTTTATATAAAGTGTAGCGCCTCTATTTTACTACTGTGTTTTTTTTCCCCAAAACAAAGAAATCGGCAGTATCACTGGAACATGCTAGTTCAGAGAGATAAAATACAAATTAACCATTGTGGAAGTTTCTGGATCTTAGCTTTTCTTTTTTAAAAAAAGGAAAGTGTGCCAATGATATTACTATTAAAATGGGGAAGAAATTATTTCTGGTATTATATGGTAATAATTATATGTATTGGAAGAAAGTTACATGCTAAATTTCTGCAGGGCTCTTTTTAAGTCATGGTATAGATTATACCTGAAAAAAGAAATGCATGGATATTAGATTATATGCACATAATATATATGCATTTTCTAATATACACATTTGTACTTATTCTCAGTTATAAACTATATCACAATATTAAGTATTATTTACAAATACTCTGTGTGTGTGTGTGTGTTTGTGTATGTGTGATTGTGTATTTATAGGGGGGGTTCTACTCTACTGTTTGTTCAATTGTGTAGGGCCTCACAGGGATTTACTCCATTTGTGTAATTATGTCATTATATAAATGACAAAATAGCACCATTTCTTTCCATTTTCATAATTTGTGTGAAATCAATATGCAAATGACATAAATAGTTCAGGTCTGTATATGGACAGACACAATGAAATAATATTATTATCAAGCAAAATGCTTTCTAACCTTGTGTTTTTGAAATAGTGTAATCTTGTACTAAAATGTAGATATTACAGAAAATGGCACAGCATCATGCATATATTAAGAGAAATGTCCATGAAAATGAATACACAATTTTTTAAATGGCAAAATAATGCAAAAAAATAAAGAGCAAAATGAAACTTGATTCTCAGCATTTTACTATGGGAATTTAGATCTGAAAAATAAATTATGTTGAGCATTCGTGATTCCTGCATTTGTTCCTTCACACAGTCATCTGATTGATTCAACTATTCATTGATATTAGGAATTTGAAGACAACTTAAAAAATTCATTTCCTGGAACTTCCAGTCTGATGCTTTGACGAGATGGGTGGAAGAAGCCGGGGTTCCGGCTTCTTAGCCCGATTTTGTTCAGTCCAGCGACCCCAAGGGGTCAGAAAGTTGCCCTGGAGAGGCAACGAAGAAGGAGGAAAGCTTCGGGAGTCTGGACCAGATGGCAGTCGGTCCAGACGGACTGAAAAAACCTTCCAAAAGGACAGAAGAAAGGCTGCCTGGTAAGCACAGACAGCCCAAGTCATCGTCAGCTGGAAAAAAAGCGAGGAGCCATGGCGCTCTGCCAAAGAGCTGATTGTCAACAGCGTTCTGAAACTGGGTGAGCCTATTTTTCACTCTTTTTCCTTATAGACTTAGAAAGGTTGATCCCCTGATTGGGAAGAAGCTATGAAGTAAAGACCCCAGAAGGACTAGGGGAGAAGAGAGTAAAAAGCGGCGAGCAATTACAGGAGGGGAAAGGATTTTAAGGAATATAAAAGAATTCTTAAAAATGGAATTTAGATTGACTTAAAGAAAGACTGCCTAACCTAGAGGATGTGGGGAAAAAATTAGATTTAATTTCGAGGGTAAATAACTTACAAAGAACTTTGAAAGAAAACTTTGTAATATTTTTTTAAAACCAGATATAGACAGTACAGTGTATGAGGACATCTAGTGGTGGAAGGAGATACTACAGTAATACCAAATAATAAAAGAATTTGAAAAGTGTTTGACCTTGAAACAACACCTGGTGTAAACAAAGTGCCTTTATGTGATTTTGCATGAGAAAGACTCTCTACAATTATATCTGTTGCCTCTGGATATAACCAAAACAGGAATTATTTGGAGACAGCGGGTGTTTTACATCTGTGATTTGACTGGAGGATTTGGATTTAGCCTAAAGTAGTTGGCTCAATTTTATGGTTGGATTTTAGCCTAAGATAGTTGGCTTTTTTTTCTTTTTGCTTTTTTTATCTTGTTCTCTCTCCTTGAGAATTTGGATTTAGCCTAAAATAGTTGGCTCTTTTCACAGTTTGGATTTTAGCCTAAGATAGTTGGCTTGAAAAATGAGTGCATCAAATCTCACCAGACTTATGAAAAAAAAACTTCCTCTGCACCCTCTGTTGGAATATCTAGCCCAACAAGCCAAGGATCTATTGAAACAATGTTGCAGCATGAGGAAATAAGCACTGCCCAAAATGAGATGTAAACCACATTAAAAATAATTTAAGAATCAATACAAAGAAACCATAAAGAGACAAAAAGTAATTTTGATAAATTAAATGAACAAATGTTGGATATAAAGACACAATTTGAAGCCCACCAACAAATGATTGTTAAAAATGAACAAAGAATTCAGAAAATGGGAAATAAATCAGATGATATTGACAAAAAAATGGAAGTACTAATACAAGAAAATGAAAAATTAGAACAACCAAATCAAAACTTAAAAGAAGCGGTGGCGGTTTTAGAAATGGAGAAAGCGGAACACTATTTAAGATTTCAAAACATTCCTGAAGACAGAGAAGAAAATATAGCAGTTGTGATTATTGATCTCCTGGCAGAGGCTTTGAAAGCAGACCGAGCAGAGATGCAAATGGAGATAGATGAAATATTTTGAATGAATTCAAGCTATGCAAGGAAATATAAACTACCCAGAGAAGTTCATGTAAGATTCATAAAGAAAACAACAAGACATGAAATACTGAGAAAAGTTAGAGATGAGCCATTATAATATAAGAATAAAGAAATTGTGGTGTTAAAGCAGATCCCCAAGAGAGTAAGAGACACCCGAAGACAATATCACTTCTTAACTACAAAGCTAATTGCAAAAGGTATAAACTTCAAATGGTTAATGCCAGAAGGGATCCTAATCAACTGGAATAATACAAGATACCGACTGGACTCAGTTTGGAAGGCACAAGACTTTGATGAAAGAAATCAAGCATTCTTAAATGAAGGAGTACAATATCAACAAGAGGAGAGAAAAGATCAGAAACAAACAGAAGAAGAAACTGAGGAAGCAATTATACAAACAGTAGAACAGAAAGAGAAACTTGATCAAGAGAGTGAAGGAATTGCCAGAGAACAGAGGACTATGAGATTGACAAGACCTAAATATAAATAATTGAAATGGAGAAAGACAACGGGATTTTCTCAGTGAATATAAATGGACTGGATTCCCCATCAAAAAGAAATATTTTTTTTAGAAAACTACAGAAATTAAATATACATATAATTTGTTTGCAAGACACATATAAAAAGACAATATCAAAAGCTGTTGGAATACCCAAAAATTGGGAAACTTTATTATGTATCAGCGCAGCAGAAAAAAAGAGGTATAGCCGTATATATTAAAGAGACAATATAGAAATTACCCAAAATATATAAAAGGATAACTTGAGGAAACTATCCGTCACCACTCTTTGAAGATTCAGTTTTTACAAAACTACCTGGATTTTCAATTGAAAAGTTCTAAGTCAGAGCCATCTTAATGCTCCTATTTCATATTATATGAAGACAGGTGATAGAAAGAGGGAGTTGTGGCAGGGTAATGCTAGGAATTAATATTACAGGCAATCTACTAAGATTTTGCAATTTAGGGTTATACAAATTCCAGTATAAGTTTCTCAACAACAATAACAACAATACAAAACCAAACCTGAAGTAATTGGTATTTTCTTTTCTTTTCTGCAATGGACATAAGAAGGAGTCAAAATATTGTAGAATATAAGGATTAGCATCCCCTGCCCACATATCCAGTACTATAGCAGCCCCAAAATAGGTGTCCAGCCTTAGTTTTCCAGTAAAGAAGAGGCCAGCACCTCGTAAAGCAGTCTGTTGCATAGATCTTACCATTAGGAGGTAGTTGTGTAAAGCCATTGTTTCTTGCTGTCCTTTGGAACAACTATGATCAGTTTTAACCCATCTGTTACATGGCAAGCCTACAGATACTTGAATACACTATCAGCTTCTCAGTCTTTTCTCCTCTACAGTAAACATAACTAACACTCATATCTCCAACAATTCTTTGTACATACTGTATATATTTTTCCTTTCAGACTCCTTATCTTAGTTGCTATCCTTGGGACATGCTTTAGTGTGTCAATGTCCTTCCTAAAATACACTGTACAGAACTAAATACGTTGTAACTGCCCTTATTACAGAATAAATCTTCATGCACAATTTAAAAAAGGACTTGATCCTCTTGGTTTTGATCCTGTATTTTTTTTGCTGATGCAACTAGAATTTTGGTTGCCTTTTTGTGGCTACATTCAGTACACCGTTGGTTCATGTTGAAGTCATGATCTAACAAGGCAATCAGATGTTATTTCCATGTAGTTCTGCTGGGTCTAGTTCTTCATCTCATTCTTCTTCTTCTTGTGCCATATCCATTATCGGACGTTGGCGATCCTGTTTTTATCAGCAGCCGCACGAAAAAGTGCTGCTGAGTTTTGTCCAAACCAGTCCCTTAGATTTTGAAGCCATGATGTTCTTCTTCTGCCTGGACCTCGTTTGCCTTCAATCTTTCCCTGGAGGATTAAATGGAGTATGCCGTATTTTTCTGGGTGTCGCATCACATGTCCGAAATATTCTAACTTTCGTTTTTTAATTGTTTTGATGATTTCCCTTGGCTTTCCCAGGCGGCTTAAAACCTCCTCATTTCTGATCTTTTCCACCCAGCTTATACGTAACAGCCGCCTGTAAATCCAGGCTCCCCCTAAGAGTCTTCATCTCATGCCTTTTACTTATCCAAATTAGGGCTCTGTATTTATCTCCAATGAAATTTATCTTGTTGATTTCTGTCCATTGTTGAAACATTTGCCATTTATCTTTTCTCCCTGATTTCTCAAACATCACAGAAAAAGGTTGCAAGTTGACACCCACAAGTTCCTTCAAAACTTTATAATTGTAACTGATCTGTCCACAAAGTTTTAAAGTAATTCATGGTAACCAGGTAATTCCAGTTTCCCTTTCTGTCATATTTTACTCACACAGATAATTCCTCTCAAAGTTCCTATTGCTTTTAATCATATCAATTAATTCTTCCTTACTGATTAGGATCAGGATTAGGAGAACTGATTCCCTCATGTCTTCTTATACTATCTGGAAAATGAAGGAAACAGCAAGACCACTGAGAAATGTTAACTTGGCTACTTTTTTTCAAGCAAATGCCAAGATAGCAAAATCACCCATTATTACTATGTTGCTTCTCCATAAAACATCAGTAATATGGACCAGAATGGCATTATCCAGATCTTTTGCCATGCATGGTAGTCAATATACACCACTACACTAATATGTTTGTAGTTTCCTCATCTTTATTCTTATCCAAGTGTTCACAACTGGAACATTGCTCTCAAATTTCTGCATCTCTATACAGGTGTGCATTTCCATTACATATAATGCCACATCATCTCATTTGTTGTTTATTCTTTTCAAATTGAGTAAGTTATGTTTGTACCTGATTTCTTGAAGAAAAAAGAAGCAAATATATACAATAGGAAGTGCCCATCAAAGACTAAACCTTACTGCCTGTTACAAAGTGGCCAAGAACCTCATGCTGAGAAAAATCAGGATTTTCCCCCCAGTTATTATACATATAGTCAGGTTATATCATTTTTCTTTAAAGCATGCAAAATTCTATTGTTAACACTTCAGCTCTTTTCCACTCAAAGCAAAGGAGCAAGAAGAGGGGGGGGGAATGAAGACATGTTATGACATGTCTTCATCCAGCTGTATGCCTTTCTGAAAATCTTTTTGCTTTTCAAGGAAGATTCCAACAATGCAGCTGAGTGCTGCACAATAGCTAAGTAAGGTTCTTCAGTGCTAGATTTAAAAAGAAAATAGGATAATAGGCTGTATTATTAATCCATAAGCACCCAGCAATGTAAATTATATTGGTAATTACTGCCTGAAGCATTTATCTAAATTAACATGTGGGATAAATTTGTTAGGAGCCATGCATGAAGTCAGACTCAACTCCTGGTGACTTCAAGTAACCATCCTGAATTCTTTTCAACAGTAAATTTTAGCTCTTCAAAGGACATTCTGTAATCACCTTCATTCAGTCATCTCTCTTATCTGTTGTCTTCCCTTCTATGTCTTTCAAACTTGTCATGCTCAATCATATTTTGCAATTCATCATCTGTTCATATCACATGCCCAAACTATGTGAGTTTCTGAAAGAAGCAATCAACCTGTTTTGTGGGTTTTTTTTAGTTCAGGATCAAATAGCTTAGATAAAATGAATAATCGAATGGTCAAAAAAGTATAAGGAGATTTACCTTTGATTTTCTGATCAAGGAAGGCCTGAGATTGTGTAGTTTGGGCCAGAATACAGAGACCTGGTTATATTTCTGAGGATGTTTTGGCAATGTAAATCAAGTGATCATAAGAAATAAATCTGGAGAAGTAGGCAAGTTCGGAATAGGAAATGGGAGGTACATTGTCCCAATTTTGTTTAGCTGATGCCTTTAAGTCAGTGTTGATTCCCAGTGACTGTCAGAACAAGTCCCTGACGTTTTCTTGGCAAAATGTCCAATTGGTTTGCCATTGCCTGCTTCCTAGGACTGAGAGAAATAATTGGCTTAAGATCACCAAGTTGGCTTCATGCCTAAGGTGGGACTAAACCTCACAGTCTCCTGGTTTCTAGCCTAATGTCTAACCACTCCACCAGATTTGTTTAGTTTAGCTACTGCTTATATATTAAGAATGGATGAATTAGAAGAGATAACTAGTAGTAAAAAAAATGAAATTAAAGCTCTAGCAGTTTTAGTGAGCTACCTTGCTTGCTTGCTTGCTTGCTTATTTATTTTATTTTATACTGCCAGAATCAGAAAACAACTCCCTTATTTTATTTCATAAATTTATATCATAAAGTAGAAAAATATAGTAGCATAAAATCCAGATATAAGTACAGTTCAACCATGAGAGAATAAGTGAAGTGGTGCCCATTCCTTACAGATGATCAGAACAACACCTTTATTAACTTATTAATTTTCAAAAGGCCAAAAATTATGGTGTCAACCTAATCTCCAGAGGGAGACTATTCCATAATAAACTAGGCAAATCACATCACTATGTTCATTGAAATTATGGGCAATTCTATAAAAGCTTGGTATGAATGTAATAGTAGCAAGTGAAAAATATGGCTGAACATCAAACATTAAGCTGAGAAAGCTAATGGCAACTAGCATGCTTGAAGTTAACTGAGAAGAAAATAGAAAGAGGATAGAGAGTTTTGTTCTCTTGGGCTAATTAACAGGTGAACAGAAAGAGTATGCTGGAGATGTCAGGAAGTGATTCATCCCTGGGAAGAAGGCAATGAGAGAAGCATGAAGGGTAAGCAAAAATGAGAATAATTAAAGCGTTGGTCTTTTAGGTAATAATGTACATTTATAAAAGTCGGACACTGAGAAAGAAAGAAAAGTTTTTTTAATTATTTGAAGTCAGGAGACCTCTAAATTTAATGAATAAATATGTAAATAGTGGTCCAAAATTCAAATGGGAGATTAGTGTGTGCATGTGTATGTGTGTTTTTATATTATGTGTATGTGTATGAAAGCGCTCAAATAATATGTCTCATGCTTCACTCATATGCTCTTCATATTTATAAAAGTATGTTACAGGAAAAAAGACTATGTTACAGGAAAACTTATCAGGACACAAAACCTACTTATCCAGCTAAAAGATTAATCAGTGAGCAATATTTATATTTAAGTCTCTACAATGAATCCTTTGCAGATGCTGTGACAGTTAAATTCCTCGAGCACTTATTGAATAAAGAATACTGCTTACTTAATGTAACCACACTCATTATCCTATCTCAACAGGACATCAAGTGATAGATATATACCATTTTAGCTATGTACACAATGCTACAAGATGGAGATATTGAATCACAAATGCACTCTGTTATTGTTCATATAACATATACTTTTCTTGAAATATTTAGATTCCTCATAATATCTATCCATTTAATTGCACATAGCATAAGCAACTACTTTGGGGTAATGGTTGGAGACTATAAGTTCTAGTCCTGCTTTAGGCACAAAATCAGTAGGGTGACCTTGGGCCAGTCTCTCTCTCTCTCTCTCTCTCTCTCTCTCTCTCTCTCTCTCTCTCCCTCTCCCTCTCTCTCCCACTCCCTCCCTCTCTCTCATTCTCTCCCCCCTCCCCATCAGAAGCAGGCAAGGGCAAACTACTTTCAATAAACCTTTCCAAGAAAACTGCAGAGACTTGTCCAGGCAGTTGCCAGAAGTCAACACTGACTCAAACAAACAAGCAAAATAATCAAATAAAATTATATGTAGCAGTCAAAATACAATAGCATGGGTGATTCTGATAATATACTGCATATATATATATATATATATATAAAGAAATGGACCTTTAACCACATAATCACTAGTTGGCATGTCCTTATCCCTGCTTGTGTGTTGCCAAAAGCCACATTTAATAAAAGCTGTATCTTCCTGGCAGGTTTTTCAGAATGAATATTGACTTGTTGAGGTTTGTTCAAATGATTTCAATTAATATTTTCTCCTACAGGTGACTTTCAAAGGCTGTGAGTAGACTGAAAGAGCAAGTGAGGGACCAATGTTACACAATTATAGTCATAATTGTACACATATTTAGAAGACAATTCTGTTCAACTCAGTGGAAATCATAAGTCCACATATTTAGGAAGCCATTGTTCCAACTTGTTTAGTTTAATAAGGCTGAAAGTTTAGGGGAAAAGATGAAACAAGGCATATAAGCCTCAGGAAGCAACCTCCTTACCGGCATTGTGCTTGTATCAAACTGTTTCCTTTTCATATAAAGACATTCCTTTTTATTTTCCCTACAAACTCAAAGGACAAAAGAGCCCTGCTGAGGAAACTTATTGCAAATGTGACACCAAACAGCAGCTCAGAATCTAAAGTGGCAAAAACCACCATGTCAGAATTAGTAAACACACCAGCAAAAGTGTTTGATGCCCTCCCAGCCGCTGGTTAGCATTCACGTCTGTGCAGCTGCTGTCTTCTCTCGCAGACACTTTGGGAGGAATGAAAGGGGAAAGAAAGAGCCATTTGTTTTCCTTTTCACTCACCACTAGGGACTCTAGAACTCTTTTCAAACTTCCTTCAGCATTTTGACACTTGACAGGCTCAGAGAAAACAGACCTGGCAAAGGAGGTTTGCCACAGAGCAGAGAGAGTCATTACAACAAAGCAACCAGCAGCCCAGTATGGGGTGGGATAGAGGGGGACAGCAAGAGGCACACAGATGTAGTGTCAGGTATGTGACTTCAAGGGGGGAAGAAGAAGCTTTGATGAAGCTAATTAATAGGAAGATAAGGAGCCACTCGTAAGTTCTGCTTACCTTCCCTAGACTCTCAGTTTACTCAGTTTCATAACAACCAATTCAGCAACTAGGTTGGATCGCTGATTGAGGTGAATGCTATTTGAAGGTCTTCCTGGAGACATTTATATAGCTCCAAGAGAACCAAGCAAAATGGGACTTGACATCAGACTACATCTTTCTTCCCCCAAATGATTTTGTTCTGTAACTTCCAGGGGCACTGGAATTAAGGCGTGCCAATGCGTGAAAGGAAGATACTGGTATAAAACAAGCGGGCAAATCATGAAAAAGCTCTGATATAACCCTCATCAGATAGTAGGGCACGGCATCTTCTAAGTTGGGTTGATTTCAAAACAGGTAAGCAGGATTGAACCTAATTAAAACTTACATGTGGAAACAACAGGAGGAAATCCCAGAGCTGTAGGGAACTCAATAACATATTTTCAGAGAAGGTATCAATTGACCACCTCTTGAATGCATTCATGTATCTTGGGCTCCCATATCTGGACCCAGAATGGACTTAGAGAAAATTAGTGTGATTTTGTAGAAAATTTACAATTAGAGTTCATGCATTACTGAAGTATTTCAGTAATTCCCAAATAGGTTATTTAGTAAAGATGATTTAGGATCCAAACTGCAAACAGTTAAGGAGTTTAATCATATACAGCAAGAGCTGAGAAGAGCTAATGGTTCTCCAGATGTTGCTGAAGTACAGTTCCCAGCAGCTCAACTCTGCATAGCCATTTGCAAAAGATGAAGTGGTTGAGCCACAAATAAGAGGGCAGGGAGGGATAGATTCCCACCCTGGGACTACAACTTCTACTTTAAAAATAAACTATTTCAAGAATCAAAACAAATACTTTCTATTAAGCTTCCCTGCAACCAGATAGAAATGATCTTCATAAATATTCTAATGTGCATGGCTAGATAGCTCACATATTGTGAGAAATTTTCTTTTATTAAAAAAACAGAGTATGTTTTCTAGATTTAGGGTGTTTTTATATGCAGCATATTCGTTGCTTCAATTTTCCTTTGCGTCCCCCCCCCCTCTCCTTGCTTGCTTGAGTGCTGACAGCAGAGTGTCTCTCAAATACAACTAAGTGATAGAGCTCTTCAAAACTGCATAGTAGGCCTTTTGCATTATTCTGGTAAATTTACCTGTCAGAATGAAATTCCTCACCCTGAAATCACAAGGCATAACATTAAGCCAGATGGACTTTCATTTTAAATTATACACGGTAGCAAAAAAAAATATAACAAAATATCTTGATTCAGCAACTATGCTCTGAAGTACTTTCTCCTTCTTGTACTTCCTAAAATGAGTTTTACCAAGAGAGGCATTCACACCATCTGATGGTTTTGTCAAAGGAATGCAACAATTATTGCGATGCAAGCTGTATCCCTAAGCTTGAGTGGTGATACCATAATGTCCTTTATTTTGTCATTTGCCCTCATTGACCTTCCCTGGATCTGCCCATGTCTATGAATTGTTTCCAATAAAACCAAAGTCTTCATAGCAAAAGTTGACTCTTTCTTATTAGTCCTGGTCTTATTCCTTGGCTTATATTCACTGCCCCATTCTTTGCGACCTTCCTAACTTTCAAGTCCCAGCCTTGAAAAACTACCCCAGTGCTTTTTATGACATGCAGGTGCCAAATCATTACCATAATTTCAGCACAAGAGAGCTTCGAAATGAATTAATTTCAAGATCAGTTTTTTTAATGTCCTTACTCTTGGATATTAGACTGAAAAGAAAGAAAAAATAATTCAAGTATCAATTATATGAAAAGATTACAAAAGCAATGTAATAAAATAATGTAATTGTGCTCTATTAAACCATAATAAAAATTGAACAAAGACAGAACCTAATGTGAATATACAAACAAATTTACAAGACCAATTCTTGCATAATTGGCTTTATAAATCAAATGAATACTTAATTAGAAGGGGGGGAAATCAAGTAATTCCAAAGGTTTTATAAATTCTTCATCAAATGGAGAATCCCTAATCAGCTGGATGGCAGTTCAGTATTGGTCATGTCCAGTGTGGGATTCAAATATGTGAATAACCGGTTCTCTGTGTGGATCCCACCACTGGACATGCCTCCTCTAAACAGCTATGATGTAACAATACAGCTGAGAAGGCTGCATCAATGAAGATCTTTTATCAGTAGATGGTAATGATGGCAGGTTCATCATGCCTAGATTTTCTGAAATATTTCTGTCTTATCTCCCCTCCCCTTAATCATCTTTTAAACATACCCTTGTCTTTTAGCTGTTCCCCACAGGGCTGAATGACTCTTGGTTTAAACCATGTTCAGCACCTGGAATCATTCCTCTGAATTGCTCCAATTTGTCATTTTCTTTTCCATGGTATCCAAATGGAATCTGACCAGGGCAGGGGAGAATAGAATAATTGCTTTCTTGACGATTGTCCCTGTTAATATACTCCAAAATACCATTTTAGCAGCTGTAATAAGAGCCTTCAGACAGAAAATGCAGGTTAGAAAATTATGTGGAATAGAAAATTCTGCCTGTTATTTCCTGTCACACCTGAACATAGCCTTATAACTTCCCAAGGATAGGAGGAAGGAGGAGGAAGAGACGGTTTTAAGTTTTGCAACATATATTCAGTACAGCATTGGGAGCCATAACTTGCTGGCCTCCCATGCTAATCACTCCATCACTCAGGATGCAAAATGTAATTGTACTGGATTAGAATAGTAGTGTGCTGATAAGGGCTGGGTATTCTCACATCCTATGCTATGCTTCCTTTCTCTTTTCAATGAGACAAATTATGAAAGCAGAGAACTAGAACTCATAATGATTAAGGCATTTCTTCACTAGCTGAAAAATTGAGGTTTACGAGCCCCATTATTAGAAACCTTAATAGAGGACTCTGCGGTATATCTTCCTCTCAAAAGGATGCTGCAGGGTGAACAAATGAGAATTCAAGAGACCAAGAGGTAAGTGCCAATATGCACAATTGTGAATCTCCATGAAGGAAAACGATATATGATAAATTTATAATTATATTAATACCACACCAACTGTTCAAATGGCAATTTGGGGGCTTTAATGTTTTTAGACACACATCTGAATAGTCAATTGCAGGAGAAATTAAAAGCAGTATTTTTCCACCCTCTGCCAACTCAGTAGATGACTCACATCATAGAAGATGTGCTGCCTTGACAGCCATAAAAGCTGAAAACATGACACACTTATATAACTACTTCAAGATTTCTTGTTAAAGTCTACATGACAAAAAACGTTTCGGAGTTTTTTTAAGACAACAGCTCTACTAGCTTGAGATCCTATGCACAACTGCCCAGAGATAAGTCCCCAATAAATGAGATTAATTTCTCTGTATTTATTTAAAGTATTTCTCAATTGTTTATATAGTCTGGATTTTTTTATGAACAACCTTTTTAGGGTTCTCACCTTATTCATTTTTATGTTGCCTTTCAGAATGTGGGTGGAGGGTTTTGCTTTGTTTGTTCCAAGCACAAGAAATTGCTTATATAAATGGATCCATTTACTTGATTGCTTGTGGGCTTAGTCTTCCATGATTAAGAACACGGACATCTGGTAGCATGATAAAATCAGTTTCATGCTACAACTGCTGTCCACTCAATTCTCATGCTACAACTGCTGTCCACTCAAAACTATTTAAAACTGGACATACTCTCTGCACAGAACTTTTGGCACAACTCTTGTAAGGCAGAGAGAAAGGGGGAAATGACCTATATCTCTAGCAGGTCTAGGGGAAGACATTCACCACCTTGACACGGAGTGCTCCTCCTGCTGCCTCAATTCCCATACCCCTTGTTCCAAGATAAAGAGCTAAATCTAATGCCGTTTTAAAAAGTTTAACTTCCATGTCTTCACTATTCAATGATACTCTCAGGCTGATTGTCCTATTTGGATGTTGAAAAGAACCCTAGGGGAGATTGTGAGGCTAGCACTAGAGCGCTAGAGAAAGCACCAAATGGATATGTTTTTGTGGCCAAGTCTCAGAGGAGACGAAGTGTTCTTCTTCAGAGACACAACACAGCATACATCTTTACTTCTCCCTGGAAGGAAAATACTTTCAAATTTGAACCTCTGGCTATGAACTCACCATTCTTCCCACTTTTGGGATCCATTTTTCCCCAACTTGCTGCTTGTCCTAATGAGGTGATGCTGTATAAAAGGAATTCTTCTCAGAATCTGGATTCAGGGACCCTAATACAATACACACCATCTTGGCTCAGTCTGGCCATGAAGCTGGCACTGGAGTTGCTTTGAAAAACTCTGCTTCTGTGGCAGCTAGTCTGAATCACCTAACACCACCCATCTCTCTTGTACAAGTTGTCCTCAGAAACCCTATGTCTGTTGCTCCAAGTATCTGTCAGAACAACTGCTTTTAGTCATCATAAAAAATAAAACAGTGATAAAAATTAATCAAACAAGGAGTCAGAAAAGAATCAATATTAATTCACAAACATCTTGAAAGGGTTGAAAGACATAGGAAGACATAGGAAGAATAGAAAGGCTCACAAAGAGGAGCACCAGATAAAGCTCCCTGTGAAATCCAGTCAAAAGGAAGACAGCCAACCCTATAAAGGGGTTTTTTTTTTTCCTGGTTGCCAGATAACTTGTTTCAAAGAGCTTCAATGAGCAAGTGGTAATGCAGTCCTTCTCATGTCTTCCTAGATGCTGTTGGAAGTGTGACGTCAAAAGACAGTTTTGCTACTTTAACAGCATAGCTAGGTCTGTAACAATTGGTATGTAATACTATTTATGCAGTCAAGTTTGGCACCACTAGTATTGGAAGGATTATACTTGCTAATATTCCTCCTTGTTTGATTTTCTTTCCCACGTCTTCTCTTTTTAACCTTTTGTATCTCTGTATTTGTTTAACTCTTTGTACTTCCCAGCAAAGGTCTTTCACAAACCTTGATCATCCCAACACATGATGAAAAAGATTGATTCATTCAGTTAGAAACTACTGTTTTTGTAAAACATTTTGACAATGAAAAATTCCCCATCACACGATTTGCTTTTACATAACTGTCGCATTAAAAGTATATTTCTCTTTCCCTCCCCTGTATTTTTTACCACTTTACAATGCCTTGGTAAGGCCACACTTGGAATACTGCATTCAGTTTTGGTCACCACGAAGTAAAAAAGACATTGAGACTCTAGAAAGAGTACAGAGAAGAGCAACAAAGATGATTAGGGGACTGGAGGCTAAAGCATATAAGGAACGGCTGCTGGAATTGGGTATGTCTAGTTTAATGAAGAGAAGGACGAGGGGGGACATGATAGCAGTGTTCCAATATCTCAGGGGCTGCCACAAAGAAGAGGAGTGAAGCTATTTTCCAAGGCGCCTGAAGGCAGGACAAGAAGCAACGGATGGAAACTAATCAAGGAGAGAAGCAACCTAGAACTAAGGAGAAACTTCCTGACAGAACAATTAACCAGTGGAACAACCTGCCTCCAGAAGCAGTGAATGCTCCAACACTGGAAGTTTTAAGAAGAGACTGGACAGCCATTTGTCTGAAATGTATAGGGTTTCCTGCCTGAGCAGGGGGTTGGACTAGATGACCTCCAAGGTCCCTTCAACTTTATTATTATTATTATTATTATTATTATTATTATTATTATTATTATTATTATTATTATTATTATTATTATTATTATTATTATTATTATTACTATTACTATTATTACTATTACTATTATTATTATTATTATTATTATTATTATTATTATTATTATTATTATTATTATTATTATTATTATTATTATTATTATTATTATTATTATATTGCTAAAAGAAAAGACAACAATTGTTCTTTTCAACCTTTTCATGGTAATACTAACTCTTATCAATCTTACATTCTAACATGTCCCCTTTAAATGTCAAATAAGATTTCCTAAGTGAAAAAAGAAGGAAAATGTTTCTTTTCCATTCAAAAATATACAGGAATGAATTTTTCAAATAAGAAAAATAAATGTCCCTCTTCAAAAGCCATTCATGAAAGTACAAAAATGTTATTTCAGGAAAAGGTTGTTGAGAAAATATCAATATGATAAAATTGATATAAAAAGTTCATTTGTCAGTATATTACTCCAATTTTTTATTGCCAAAATGCATAATTCTTATCAGAAAAAAATGCTAGAAATACACTAATCAGAGTGGACCAGTTTTCATACATGGTGCCAATGTCATAAAACTTAACAATTCTGGAAGATGATTTATCATAAAATGAAACAAATTTTTAAACCACAAGCCACCCAATACTATTTTAGCCTATTTTGATATGCGATCAAATACTACCAGCGATGGGCAAAATGTTTGTTATAGCTGATTGCACAGTCATCCAGCTGTTTAAACTAAATTTGGCATTTATATATAACTGTCAAGTTTCCAAAGGACCTTGGCTATATTGCTGTCTGATGATGTTAAAGGTATCATTGTAGATATAATCTATTCCAAGTAAAATGGCCTTTTGCAATTGACTGATGGTGATTTTGTCAATGCTGATGGTGTTCAAGTGGTGCTCCAGTTGTTCTAGAATTGCACCCAAAATGCCTATTGCAATTGGTGCTATATTTGCTTATTTTTCCCCCAATTGTCTGTCAACATTGCCCACCTATTTTCCTTGGTAAGTAGAGACTGTCAATGTTGCTGCATAGATGAAGGACATGATTCATTGCAATTAATTTTTCTGGTTTTTCTGTTGAGTGCTTTTAATTCTGCTTGAGTCAAGTTCACAATTCTACCTGTGTATCTAATGAGTGGAGTTGCCCAGGTGTTATTTGCCTTGATAGTATTTCCTCCATTGAGTTTGGATTTTAAGATCTTCACTCATATGAAATATTCACTTCTAACCTTCTTCTTGATTTTAGTGTGCTTGGTGTTGTCAGCTTGAAGAGTGTCCAGGTATTTGTAGTGACCTTCTGCATCCAGACTCTTGATATTATTTCCATGGGGCATCTTGATTCCTTCAGTTTTCATTATTTCCCCCCTGTTGATGATAAGAATGGCATATTTCTAGAGTCCAAATGCAATATCTTGGCTCTATAAACAGACAATGTTGAGCAGTGATTCTATTTCAGATAGTGTTTTTCCATACAACTTCAGACTGTCCATATAAAGGAAGTTGGATAGACTGGCAGATGTTTTTGATGTTTGATAGCTATGGCATGTTTGTTCAGTACTGTTGACAGAGGATTCATTGCAATGACAAAAAATAGTAGTGACAGCGAATCTCCTTCAAAGAGCCCTCTTGATATTAACCTCTCCCAGTCTGTCACCATCGACCAGCAACTTCCATTGTGCCATTGATCTTTGCCCAAAGGTTCTGATGTTACTACTGAATCACATTATTTCTAGGCACTTGGTTATCCAATTATGTGGCAGGGAGTTCAATGTACTGGCCATATAGTACTTTGCCTTGTGATGTCTCTTTTCTATTCTTCATTTGGTTTTTCTTTTATGACAGTTTGGTTTCTCTAGTATTCAGTAAGCCTTCATGGTATACTATGTTCAGTGATTCTTTTTCACTGTCCTTTCACTGGTTCATTGCACTGTCACCCAGATTTCAGACTTGATTTGGCATTTTTACCTACCAATTGAGCCCTTCCCAAGGACATGGGATAGGCAGATGTGGAATACCTTCAAATACATAATACTTAATACATTTGAAGGCATTAAAGGTCTCATTGCAAAATGTTAGAGGTTCTGAGTAAAGTTACCTTTTGTGATTAACTGATGGTGACTTTGTTAATGCCAATGATGTTCAAGTGGTGAGCCAGTTGTTTTGGTATTGTACCCAAGATATTTATTATTATTGGTACTACTTTTGCTTGTTTTGCCACAGTTGTTCTATTTCTATTTGCAGGTCTTTGTATTTTATTATCTTCACCAGTTCTTTCTCTTCTATGCTGCTGTCTCCAGGTACTGCCACGACCACTATCCAGACTTTTTTTAAAAAACTTTCTTATTGACAATTGTTAAGTCTAGGGTGTTATATGGTATATGCCTGTCTGTTTGAATTCTAAATTCCCAGAGCAATTTAGTTTTTTTGTTTTCTATTATTTTCTCTATTTTATGGTTCCGTGAGTTCTTGTTGCAGGCAAATAGTATTTCTTGCAGATCTTCCAATGTACCATTGCTGCTACTTTGTCATGCTGTTGTTTGTAGTCAGTCTGTGCAATCTTGCAGCAACTAACTAGATAGTCCACTGTTTCTCCAGCTTCTTTGCAGAGGCAGCACTTGGTGTTTGTTGCCATCTTTTCAATTCTGGCTTTGTATGCATTTGATCTTAAGGCTTGGTCTTGTGCAACCAGAGTTAGTCCCTCAGTCTCTTTCTTCAACTTTCCTGCTCTTAGCCATTGTCAGTTTTTCTTATTATCTGCTTTGCCTGCTATTCTTTTAATGCACTGGCCATGTAATACTTTGTCTTCCCACAACTCTTTTCTGTTCTTCATTCAGTCCTTCTTGTAGGCCAGTTTGATCACTCCATTACTGAATAACATGTACCAGTAAGTCTATCAAACATTGCTTTATTTTTTATCACAGCACTCAATTAACAGATAGTATAAACATGTTAAATATTACCTACAGAGGAGGAGGAGAAGGAACAATTTTTACTGTTGTTCCATGTATTGCTAATCCATTTAGCAATGAAAGTCACACTTGAATTTACTTTTCGTCCATCAAATATTATTCAGCAGTCTTTTGTCACTAATATCTAGACACTGGCATTTCTCTATAAAAGAGAAATAATATAATATCTCTAAATTAATTAATCATATAACTTTTGCATTAGGTTTCCATTCCTCTCACCACCCACCACTCCATATTTGTTCAATTACTTAAATGTTATCATCTCACCAATGCTGCTGTCAATCTCTTCACAAGTCAACATGAGTTTGCTATTTGGATAGATAGATAGATAGATAGATAGATAGATAGATAGATAGATAGATAGATAGATAGATAGATAGATAGATAGATAGATAGATAGATAGATAGATAGATAGATAGATAGATAGATAGATAGATAGATAGATAGATAGATAGATAGATAGATAGATAGATAGATAGATAGATAGATAGATAGATAGATAGATAGATAGATAGATAGATAGATAGATAGATAGAGAATTTTAAAAAATATAAATTGGCCATTTGACATTTAATATTTGCCCTTTTTCTATATATGAGGGTGTGTCACATAATTATCAGAACAGCAATTTTTAACCACCACTGTTTGAAAAATGAACTAGTTTGAAAAATTATTAAAACAAATATATATTGGGAGGAATAGAAGCATAATACTATTAATACACATAATGCTAAGTTTCATGAAGTAATCTTAGTTACAGATGATGTTTTTATAAAAAATAGAGTTAGCAAGTGCTTCAAATTAGTATGGAATCAAATGTAAAAGAGCATTGTCTAACAAGGACGAAGCTCTGTAGATGAAAGGAATAAATACAGACTTTAAATATGTGTGTATGTATGTGTATTGCAAACTGTTGGGCAGTCTAAAGCTATCTGCTGAAGTTTGCAGATAGATATCTTTGAAATAAAAGAAATATGAAATGAAACATAAGGGCAGAAAACTGGAAACAGGGCAGAAAACTATTATAAACTTGCTAGCATTTATTCAAGGAACTGTATTAAATCCTGTAGTTAGACAGTCTTAGAAGATGATTTTCTATAATGTCTGAACTGGGGGGATTTCAGAATATGTGAAGGAATCTGCAAATGTTCACAATAAAAAAGATAAACAATCTATTATGTCTATGTTACATTTGAACTCTTTTCTATGGTTTTCTTCCCCACTGTTTTTCATATATATCTATTATATATCTACACAGAGAGAGAGAGAGAGAGAGAGAGAGAGACAGACAGAGAGAGAGAGAGAGAGAGTATGTATGTGTGTGTATGTATGTGTATATATATATATATATTAGATAAATAGATAGATAGATAGATAGATAGATAGATAGATGATAGATAGATAGTAGATAGATAGATAGTAGATAGATAGATACATAAATAGATAGATAGTTGATAGATAATCATTACTATAGTCGAACACTTTCCACTTAAAATGCAAAAAAGCAGATTCAATTATAAGCTTATTCTTTCTTTCCTATCCAAGCTGCAACAAGCAGACAACTAGGTTTTGCTATTTTGAGTCTACCAGGGTTGGTCTACAAAAATTGATATGGCAGTAGCAAGCTACTGAAACCTCTAACCTATTTTTGTTTTCTAATGCTTATCTGGATTTTTGCAGCCCAAATCTGCTATCCTTAAACTAGATGCTTCTGGTAATTAAACAACCAGTTATTTTCCAGTCTTCATTCCAAAATAGAATTTATTTGCAATACTTCTGGGCAGTCATTCATAATGGTTATTTTTAGTAGATTTTTGAACTAAAACTTTCTACCCCAGATGTTAAATGAACCATTATATTATCACAGAGCAATAAGTATCCAAATTGCTAAGCAAAATGTGATGCAAATATTGGCTCCATGTCTTGATACAGTATCTGTGTACAGTCTCCTGAAACATATGCAGCATACATTTAAATATTTATTACAGGTTTCTTATTTGACTTTCCAATGCATCTGATTGAGTACTGTGAGACACAGAATGCTGGATTACATAGCAACAACAGACTTCTGATTTCTTTTTTTATCCATGACTTAACATGGATCTCACTTTCAGATTGTGAAGTGATATAAAGAAAGAAACATTTCTTTGTCACCTTCTGAAGGTGACAACCTGATACTGTCCAGATATGTCAGACAATAATCAAAATCCCTTGTCATCTGACATCTTAACTATGAATGAAGAGAGTTGAGCCTAGAAGATAATTAGTTGTGTTGACTCTGTTTATTGACCCATAGCTCAAAATGGACTGCTTTTACCGGAGCAAGCTTACCAAAGATGTGAGTATGTGGCTGTTCCAACAGTCCACTATTATTCAGGTTATATTTTTCAATGTTGGATTACATTTCTAGTACATATAAATGAAAATGAAATGCATGTCTCAAGTAACGAACCAAGTTTCTCTTATCTTTAATGTGTTGATGTTCTCGCCGCCAAGCAAATTAAGCTACATTGGTACATGCACCTAATTAAGTAATTGGTTGTTAAGAAACTATCTTATGTTTGGATAGAAGAAATCTGATTTAATGGAGTAAGAAAGGCACTGGATTTGATAACCAAATGTTCCTCCTGCTGAAGGAATAATATTTCCAAGTACAATATCATGCTGAATACCTAGTGGTCAAGAGGTGCCCATTATATCACCTGTGATGTTTCTTAAAAAATCCACTTAGTGACTTCCTTTTTCACCCTTCCCCTTCCACTCCAAGATCTTAGTCTAGTGGTATTCTGTCTGCACTATTAAATGAGAAATTTGATGCTGAATTGGTCCTTCTCTGAGCCAGTGATGAGTTAATGATGCTAAGATCATGTTGCCTAAATAATATTGACAAATAGAAAAAGATTCCAAGTAATAGAAATACATGTTTTATAATGGGGAAAATGTTTGCAGACCAGGTTCCCTCATGAGAAAAAAAAAGTATTTAGACAGATTAAGAAGTTTAATATAATAAAACAAGGCCAGGGTTATAATTCTGAAAAATGAATGCATCATTAGCAAAAATTAAGGCTAACTGCATTTAGGATACAATTTCTAAGGTTTATTTAGACTGTAACCAATGAAAGAAGTGATTTTTACCACATTTTCTGTTTGTTAATCAGTGAATGGTATCTGCAACAGCATAGTTTAAGATTTAAACTTCTGCCAGGTATTTCAGCCACCTTCTTCAACACAGTACCTTCCACATGAATTGGAAGAACATTTATCATGTCCATATTATGGAAGCTGACACTTGAGGATGAAAAAGCTAAACTACAATATTCTTGGGCAAACACTGAAGCTTCTATTGACTTTATTTGCAATGGCCCATTGTCCAAAATTTGTACAACTCAGTATGGAGAGATATTGAAGGGAAGTACAGAGCTTGTGCAGACAAAAAAAAGCATTTTAATGTAGCATGCTATCATACTAGGCCATTGATAATATATATATACTTCAATGCCAGCAGCATCAAAGTAATTCTTTAACATTTTGCTGGACAGCAATGATTTTTAAGGGTGTACAGCACTGAGTGAACACTTCTTTCCCCTGTTGCAGGATCATCTCAGACTAAGTGTTACATAATATAATCCTTATGAACAGATTCTGCTAGGAGCACTTAAGCCTATGGGCTTTTTTTCTAGGTACTATTTTTTTAAAAAAACTGCAGGTATTATGGAAGAAGCTAAGCAAGGCCATATTGTGATCCCTCAGTGTTAATGTCTGGACTGGTGCTTTTTAACTAGTATATAAAGGCAACCGGAGTTTAGACTATGCAATGAATTGACCATGTTGACAATGAAATCAACTGGGGAGGAGGGGTCAAATCAAAGAGAAGTTGTGAAAGATGTCTCCCAGCTCACTGAACAAGTTTCAATACAACAAATATTAGTATAAGCCAATGTAAACCAGTGTGAAATGATGAACACAACAATATCCAAGCCTCATCTGTATATTATTGGGATATAAGGTACAGGAAAGAGATTTTAGCATTGTAGTGGACAGTTTGATGAAAGCATCAAGTCAGCGTGCAATTAATGGGGAAGAAAAGGCAAATTCTATGTTTAGGAAGGGAAATAGAATCATTAGGAAGGGAATTGGAAACAGAACTGTCAATAACACCCTTATACTAACTTAGGGAGGGACCATTCTCAAAAGAATTGGGCACTCTTCTGATCACTGTTCCTTAATTAGGATATTATAGACCTTGAAAAGGGGCAAACAGTATCAAGGAAATAGAATAGTTCCCTCTGGCAAGGATACAGCAGATTTGAGTTTCCAATGAAGGAAGGTTAGGAGAAACATGATGAAACAAATGGTATATGACAGTGGTGGTGAACCTATGGCACGGGTGCCAGAGGCGGCACTCAGAGCCCTCTCTGTGGGCACGTGCGCCATCACCCCAGTCCTAGGCCTTCAGCTGGGTTTTATAAAACCTTTTCGCTTTAGGCCTCCACCACCGTGTGCAAAAAAAAAAAAAAGTTCAATCAGTCAATTTCAACTTCTCGCGGGAAAAAAAAAAGATCTTGCAAAGTTGAAATTGATTGATTGAACTTTTTAGTCCCACCCAGTCTGCCGTTACCACCGCAGCCACACCCACCCAATTGGCCACGCCCAGCCAATGGGCCACACCCAGCCAATGGGCCACACCCACCCAGCACTCGACGATGCATAAGTGGGTTTTGGGTTGCAATTTGGGCACTCAGTCTCTAAAAGGTTCACCATCACTGATATATGACAATTTAGAGATAATTTTTTTATCTCTCTCCTAACAATGTTAGAATTTGAGGCCATCCTTTGAAAATGAATACAGGGAGATTCAGGATTGACAGACAACTATACTTTTTCACACAGCTTACAGTTGAATTGTGGAATTTGCAGCCAGCACTTTTGGCAATAACAGCCCCTGGGGGATGCTTTCTGGACTGCTCATCAGACTATCAGTGCAACCATTTTAGATGGCTGACAGCTGCTTCCTAAATCATAAGCAGTGTTGCCTTAAATACTGTGTTCTGCTACCCCCCTCCCCCGAATCCAGGCTTGTGAGTTTCCCAAAGCAATTGGTCACTGTGTGATTCAGAATAGTAAAATGGGTAGGCCTGCGTGGGCCTGATCCACTTATGACTTTCCCAGACTTTTAAAAGCTGCACTATTCATTTCTTTCCCTTGTCATAGACTTAAAAATGCCTGTCATGATGTCTTTCCTTTTAACGACTTGAGTGCTCTTGCACATTAGATTAATCTTCCTTTTATTTTTCTTGTAAGTCCTTTGAATTTCTCCTGGCAGGAATTCCAAATGTATTGTTTTAACTGGTTTTGAATGTTCTTCCTTTTTCTTCTTTCTATAGGGGAGGAAAGGGGAGAAAATGACCTTGAGTGAGATTATTATTATACCACTACTGAGAGAGAGGGGGGGGGAATTAAAGTCAGGCTAAAAGGCTTCTTTTGTAGGCACCAACTTTTTTCCTAGCATGCCCTTTCTACCATTTATATCTAACCTGAAAAGGCGAAACATGGCAGGTGAAAGTTTGCCTGGTTTAAAGATTAAACAACAATACATGCTTTAGTGTCATGTGTTAAAATCTAACATCTGAGTTAATTATCTGAACATGTGTAAAAGCTACTATTAAAAAGTTACTAATTCTATTTAGACCATTTAAAAGAGATCAGTCTTCCATTGTATTCTCTTTGTAACTATTGGTACCCTAAAATAAGATGGAGAACCTTTTTTAAAAAAAAAATAGCGATTGCATCCCAATCTGAACAAACAGGAACATCTATTCACGTGTTGATGAATCTGCATAGGTACGAATAGTGACTAAAATACAATTTAATCTACATAGTATATGCATCAGTGATACGAAAAGGCTTCTTGCTAGACAATCAGATGTCACTATGTAGAACTTTAAGTTCTATTCCAAATGGACCATAATTCCTCTCTTGAATCACCTTTCACTTCTCTGCTAATATATAATTCTGCCCTTAGATGACTTGGGGTATTTTTCTTCAGAGTTATCTCCTGTCCAACTCAAAATCTAGCTGATCACTAATTGTATATCTAGCATGGGAAATGAGCTGTGTGTTTCACATACAATCTGTCCTAAAATGTGGGTTCTTTTAATACTAGACTAGACCAAAAATCAAGAAAAGGGTCACTTCTTGAAAAAGAATTGGAAACCCTATCTAGAAAGTGTCTTAATTTATGAGTCAAGCTTTAGTTGATTAATAAAGCCAATAAATCATTTAAAGCTTGTCCTGCTTAATAAAATGGAGTTTGATTGAATGTAACACTAATGGGAAAACTACAAGCACTATAAACTACATGCATCAGCATCAACAGACTAGACTACTATGAAGTCTGGCATAATTAAATAATTATTATGAAAGCATGTGTACAAAATCTTGCCTGATGATGTGAGTTACCAAACCTGTCTTTAAACACAAGGCAGCATTTTTTATGCTTCGTGGAACTGCAAGGATAGCTCTTATAAACTTGGACTGCAGTTTCCACAATATTAAACATACTAAAAATCTGAATACCATAAAGAAGCTGAGAACATTTTTTTAGCAAGAAAGAATCTTATCAAAAGAGCAAGAAAGCAAGCAGCTAGAGGAATAAAATGTGCTCCCTTTGAATGGAAAATCTCAAAACAGCTGAGGAACTACACTGCCCAACACTAGCTTATAGGTGAAATGTGTGCTACAAGATTGATATTCTCATCCTTATATTTCAGATAGGAATAAGAATGGAGAGATAGGCTTCCGGTTCCCGTCTGCAGCACCTGCGGTCGTGCGAAGAGTCCGTTCTCTTCGCTGGCCAGTTTCCCCCGCCGGTAGACCCTGGACAGGGTCGAAAGTCGCCCTGGAGGGGCGACTACCGCTGGGGAGGACACTCGTTGATTGTGGAGGGAGCAGCAGCTTCCTCCGCGATCTGAGACAGCTCCTCTGGGCGACACAAATCCCAAGAAAACAAATCAAACAATGAGGTAGGCAGTGATGAAAAAAAAGAAAAACTCAAACAACAATCATGAGATACAGGAAACACACCCATAAAAGTCTTAAATGCTTATATACAAATACTCAAAGCCTGGGGAACAAACAGGGTGAACCAGAAGCAATAGTACACGAGGGAGGGTATGACATAGTGGGCATAACATAAACCTGGTAGGACGAAACCCATGAATGGAATGGACTGATGGATGGATACAAATTGTTCAAAAGAAACAGGTCTACAAAAAGAGGAGGGGGGGTTGCACTATATGTAAGAGAACACTACATATCTACAGAAATGCACATGATCAAAGATAAAACCTCTCCAGAATGTATACGGGTCAATATAAAAGAGGAAAAAAGTGACATTACCATAGGTATATATTACAGGCCACCCAACCAATCAGAAGAAATAGATGAACTCTTTGCCAACCAGTTAACAAATGCATGTAGAAAGCATACCACAGTAGTAATGGGAGACTTCAACTATCCAGATATCAACTGGGAGACAAACTCTGCAGTGAGCAGGAGATAAAACAGATTCCGAACCAATCTAGCCGACAACTTTTTCACCCAAAAGGTGGAAGAGGGAACTAGACGTAAAGCTATACTGGACTTAATTCTTATAAATAGAGAAGTGATAGAGGGAATTGAAATTGCCAGAACCTTGAGTGAAAGTGACCACATCATACTGGAATTTAATATAATGCAAACACTAGCAATAGAAAACAATCCAATCAATGTCTTAAACTTCAAAAGAGCCGACTTTAACAAACTCAGAGAGAACCTAGGAAAGATCCCATAGATGAAAATCCTAAAAGGGAAAACAACCCAAGAAGCGTGGGAAATCCTGAAAAATGTGATCACAAAAGCCCAGACCAGCACAATACCATTGAGAAAGAAAAACAAGAAATCCAAGAAGAAACCAGCATGGCTGCACAAAGGTCTCACTGACAAACTGAAAGACAAAAAGGACAAATACAAAAAATGGAAAGAGGGCCACATAACTAAGGCCGATTATCAGCAGACAGCCAGAACATGCAAAGATGAAATCAGGAAAGCAAAGGCTCAGAACAAACAAAGACTTGCAACAGAAATCAAGGACAATAAAAAAAGTTTCTTACAACATATTAACAACAAGAAAAAAAGTCAAGGAAATTATAGGCCCACTAAAGAGAGAAGATGGCAAGGAAATTACAGGCAACAGGGAGAAAACAGAGAGTACATCTCAGAGTTCTGAAAGAGCTGGCAGATGTTATCTCAGAACTGTTGTACCACATCTTTCATAAAACCTGGAGCACCAGGGACATACCTGAGGATTGGAAAAGGGCTGATGTGGTCCCCATTTTCAAGAAAGGGAAAAAAACAGACCCAGGAAACTACAGACCAATCAGTTTAACATCAATACCTGGGAAGATCCTAGAAAAGATAATCAAAAAACAGATCTGTGAACAACTAGAAGCAAACAAAGTCATAACTAGTAGCCAGCACGGGTTTGTTAAAAACAGATCCTGCCAAACCAATCTTATCTCATTCTTCGATAAAGTGACTAAACTAATAGACTTGTGAAATACTGTGGATGTAGTATACTTAGACTTAAGTAAGGCATTTGATAAAGTAGACCACAACCTACTCCTTGGTAAGCTAGGACAACATCACCACCACACGGATTTGTAGCTGGCTGGCAAACCGTACTCAATGAGTAGTCCTCAATGGCACTACATCCACATGGAGAGAAGTAAGCAGTGGGGTATCACAAGGTTCCATCTTAGGCCCAATACTCTTCAATATCTTCATAAATAACTTAGATGAGGAAATTGAAAGGGAACTCATCAAATTTGCAGATGACACCAAACTGATAGGAGTAGCCAACACCCCTGAAGACAAACTCAGGATCCAAAAAGATCTTGACAAACTTGAACAATGGGTCCTATCCAACAAAATGAGTTTCAATGTGGAGAAAGGCAAAATCTTACATTTAGGAAGGAAAAACCAAAGATACAAATACAGATTGGGTGAGACCTGGCTTAAAAACAGTAACCGTGAGAGGGACCTTGGAGTCCTAATGGATGATCACTTGACTATGAGCCAGTAATGTGCAGCAGCAACCAAAAAAGCTAATATAATCCTGGGTTGTATAAACAGAGGCATAGAATCAAGCTTACACGAAGTATTAGTACCGCTTTATAAAACCCTAGTAAGACCACATCTGGAATACTGCAGCCAGTTTTGGTCACATATCACAAAAAAGATGTTGAGAGTTTAGAAAAAATTAAGAGAACAGCAACTAAGATGATCAAAGGCCTGGAGACTAAAACATACGAAGAATGGCTACAGGACTTGGGTTTGGCTAGTCTAAAGAAAAGAAGAAATAGGGGAGACATGATAGCAGTGTTCCAGTATCTGAGGGGGTCAGGTTGTTCACCAGAGCACCAGAGGGAAGGATGAGAAACAATGGTTGGAAACTGATCAAAGAGAGAAGCAACCTGGAATTAAGGAGAAACTTCCTGACAGTGAGGACAATCAACCAGTGGAACAGCTTACCTCCAGAAATCATGGAGATTTTTAAGAAGAGACTAGACATTCACCTGTCTGAGATGGTATAGGTTCTCCTGCTTGAGAAGGGGGCTGGACTAGAAGACCTCCAAGGTCCCTTCCAGCTCTATTCTATTCTAAATGGGACTTTGTCTCATTGGATCAAGTTAGCAGTCTGGGAACTGTCTCACTGCTAACAGCAGGTGAATCTTAGAATTAAGAATCTAAATCAGAAAGTCTGTGAGGAAATACCTATTTGGATCTGCACAACTCCATAAAATCATGGAGAAAGAGATTGGTTGTCAACCTCTTCTTAAAATTCTCCAGTATTGGAGCACCCACAACTTTTGGAGGCAAATCATTACACTGATTAATTGTTCTAACTGCATTGATAGTTTCCATCAATTGCTTCTTGTCTTGCCTTCAGATGATTTTGAAAATAGATTGACTCCCCCTTCCGTGTGGCAGCTCCTCAAATACTGGAACCCTGCTATCATGTCACCCCAGTCCTTCTTTTCATCAAACTAGACATCTCCAATTCCTGCAACTGTTCTTCATATGTTTTAGCCTCCAGTCCCCTAATCATCTTTGTTGTTCTTCTCTACTCTTCTCTGCACAAATCAGAAATACACAGCCCAGACAAGCTATAAAGGAAAGTATGGTATCTTCCAGTTGCCAAGATTAAAGACATGACACAACTTATCAAGCTCACTGATTATTATCCCTTTCTCCTCTTTCATGTTGGAATGAATGATACAACAAAACAGAGCTGAAAAAAATATCAAGGGATTATGAGGAGCTAGGCAAAAAGACAAAAGACTTAGGAGCACAGGTGGTATGTTCATCCATACTTCCAATGAATGGTCAACTCCAATGAGGAAACAGAGGATTTCAGAGGTAAACCACTGACTCAAGGGATGGTGTTATCAAGAAAACTTTGGTTTTTGAACTATGGATCTATTAATAGGGATGAAGTGGTTGAGAGAATAGAAATTGTAGGGACTTTGGGAGAGAGTGACTATGTCATATTAGGATTCACAGTAATGCAGGCAAGGATAACTGAACAAAGTTAGACTGGTGTTCTAGATTTTAAGAGAGCTGACTTCAACAAAGTAAGAGAGAGAGTAGGAAGGATTCCATGTTGGAGATCCTAGAGGAAAAAAACATTTAGAATCTTGGGAAACTGAAAAACAATATAATAAAGGCCCAAAGAAAAACAATAACAGATAAACAAAAAGAAGATATACCTGACAAGACCAGTATGGTTGCAAAAAGAGCTCTTTGACAAGCTGAGGTACAAAAAGGACAAGTATAATAAATGGAAATGGGGGCTTGTAACTAAAGCAGGATACCAGCTGATAGCCCAAATCTGTAAGGACACAATTAGCAAAGCTAAGGCTCAGAATGAGCTAAAAATTATAAAATTTGAAATGTTGTGAATATAGTATACTTATATTTCACTAAGGCATTTCATAAAGTAGACCACAGCCTACTTCTTGGTAAGAGAGAACAGTGTCGGATTACCAGATGGATTTGCAGTTGGCTGAACAACCTCATTCAATGTGCGGTCCACAATGAAACTACATCTACATGAAGGGGAGGGGTTGTGATGGCTCATATGGTTAGGATGTTGAGTCAAAAGACGACTGAGAGGTTTACAACTCGGCAATTCAAAACCCAAGAGTGAGCCGTGTGACAGAATAAGCTCCCATCAATTTGTCCCAGCTCCTGCCAACCTAGCAGTTCAAAAGCATACAAATGCAAGTAGATAAATTGATACCACTTCAGTGGGAAAATAACAGGGACATGAAAGGAGCCCTCTCGGGTGTGGGCCACAGTGATATTACCAGCTAATCCTTTCAACCTGGAAGCACCTTGGTAGGTGCTCCTGACACAATAATAATAATTAATAATAATAATAATAATAATAATAATAATAATAATAATAATAATAATAATAATAATAATAATAATAATAATAATAATAATAACAACAACAACAACAACAACAACAAAACAACAACAACAACAACAACAACAACAACAACAATAATAATAATAATAATAATAATAATAATAATAATAATAATAATAATAAATAATAATAATAATAATAATAAATAATAAAGTTGGAAGGGACCTTCGAGGTCATCTAGTCCAACCCCCTGCTCAGGCAGGAAACCCTACACCATTTCAGACAAATGGCTGTCCAGTCTCTTCTTAAAAACTTCCAGTGTTGGAGCATTCACCGCTTCTGGAGGCAGGTTGTTCCACTGGTTAATTGTTCTAACTGTCAGGAAGTTTCTCCTTAGTTCTAGGTTGCTTCTCTCCTTGATTAGTTTCCATCCATTGTCCTGCCTTCAGGCACTTTGAAAAATAGCTTGACTCCCTCTTCTTTGTGGCAGCCCCTGAGATATTGGAACACTGCTATCATGTCCCCCCTCGTCCTTCTCTTCATTAAACTAGACATACCCAATTCCAGCAGCCATTCCTTATATGCTTTAGCCTCCAGTCCCCTAATCATCTTTGTTGCTCTTCTCTGTACTCTTTCTAGAGTCTCGACATCTTTTTTACATCGTGGTGACCAAAACTGGATGCAGTATTCCAAGTGTGGCCTTATCAAGGCATTGTAAAGTGGTATTAACACTTCACGTGATCTTGATTCTATCCCTCTGTTAATGCAGTCTAGCACTGTGTTGGCTTTTTTGGCAGCTGCAGCACACTGTGGCTCATATTTAAGTGATTGTCCACTAGGACTCCGAGGTCCCTCTCACAGTTACTACTATTGAGCAAGGTACTCCCTATACTATACCTGTACATTTGGTTTTTCTTTCCTAAATGTAGAACTTTACTTTTTTCACCATTGAATTTCATTTTGTTAGATAGTGCCCAGTGTTCAAGTCTGTCCAGATCCTTCTGTATCTTAAGCCTGTCTTCTGGAGTGTTGGCTATTCCTGCCAGCTTGGTGTCGTCTGCAAATTTGATGAGTTCCCCATCTATCCCCTTGTCCAAATCGTTGATGAAGATGTTGAAGAGCACTGGGCCCAGAACAGAGCCCTGGGGCATCCCACTACACACTTCCCTCCATGTAGATGCGGTTCCATTGAGGACCACACGCTGAGTACGGCCGGTCAGCCAGCTGCAGATCCATCTGGTGGTGATGCTGTCTAACCCACATTTTTCTATCTTGTCAAGTAGTAGGTTGTGATCTACTTTATCAAATGCCTTACTGAAGTCCAAGTAAATTATATCCACAGCATTCCTCTGATCCACTAATTTTGTCACTTGCTCAAAGAATGCAATAAGATTTGTCTGGCATGATCTGTTTTTGACAAACCCATGTTGGCTTTTAGTAATGACTTTGTTTGCTTCTAGGTGTTTGCTGATTCGTTGTTTGATTATCTTTTCCAGAATCTTCCCAGGTATTGAGGTCAGGCTGATAGGTCTGTAGTTTCCTGGATCTATTTTCCCCCCTTTTTTGAAGATGGGAACTACATCAGCTCTTTTCCAGTCCTCCGGTAGTTCCCCAGTGCTCCAGGATCTTTGAAAAATATAGTTCAGTGGTTCTGAGATCACATCTGCCAGTTCCTTAAGAACCTTGGGGTATAATCCATCTGGTCCTGGTGATTTGAACTAGTCTAGGCTGGACAGGTGCTCACTTACCATTTTCTTGCCTATCTTAACTTGTGTTTCTATTCTGTTTTTTATGGCACTATTTTTGATAGGTTGGTTTGTTTTTTCCCTTTGTGTAAAGACAGATGCAAAAAACGAGTTAAATAGTTCTGCTTTCTCCCTGTTGCTTGTCACCTTCTTGCCACTTTCACCCACTAATGGACCAATCATTTCCTTCACTTTTTTCTTGTTTTTTACATGTTTAAAAGAAGCTTTTTTTTGTTATTTTTGACTTTGGTCGCAAGCCTTAATTCATTTTGAGCCTTAGCTTTCCTCACTTCATCTTTGCAGGCTCAGGCTATTTGCTGATATTCTGACTTAGTTATGTGCCCCTCTTTCCACTTTCTATACTTGTCCTTTTTATCTTTCAATTTATCAGAGAGTTCTTTATGCAGCTATGCTGGTTTCTTTTGAGAGCTGTTATTTTTCCTCTTTGTTGGTATTGTGCTAGACTGGGCTTTTATTATCTCATTTTTCAATGAGATAATTCAAAATTTCCCAAGCTTCTTGAGTTGTTTTCCCCTTGAGGATTCTCATCCATGGAATCCTTCCCAAGCCCTCTCTAAGTTTATTGAAATTAGCTCTCTTGAAGTCCAAGACTCTAGTTTGACTGTGTTCTATTGCTTGTGCTTCCATAATGTTGAATTCCAATATTGCATGATCACTTCCTCCCAAGGTTCCTATGGCTTCAACACCTTGTATCATTTCATCTCTGTTAGTGAGAATTAGATCCAAAATGGCTAATCCCCTAGTTCCCTTCTCTACTTTTTGGGAGACAAAGTTGTCTGCTATGTTTGCCAGGAACCTGTTTGATCTTCCACTTGGTGTAGAGTTTGTCTCTCAGTTGATGTCAGGGTAGTTAAAGTCCCCCATTATTATTGCGATGTGCTTTCCACATACCTTAGTTAGCTGACTAGCAAAACGTTCATCTATTTCCTCTGTTTGGTTGGGTGGCCTATAATATACACCTATGGCAATGTCATTTCCCCCCCTTTTATATTGACCCAAATGCTTTCAAATAGTACACAAATAGTACATGAAGGGAAGTATGCAATGGGGGTTCCTCAAGGTTCTGTTTTGGGCCTAGGTCTTCAATGTGACCTAGATTTAGGGATTGAAAAATTCATTAAATTTGTTGATGACACAAAACTATGAGGAATGGCTAACACTTTAGAAAATGGAGTCAAAATTCAGAAGTATCTTAACAGACTTGAGCATTGGACCCTATCCAACAAAATGCAGTTCAATAGTGAGAAAAGTGAGGTCCTACACTTAGCCAGGAAAAATCAGAGAGGCAGTAGTGCCTATGAGACAGATCTAAGTATCTTGGTGTACCATCACTTGAACATGAGTCAGAAGTGTACTGCAGATGCCAAAAAAAAAAAACCCACAACAACACAACCCTAGACTGCATCAACAGAGGGATGTATCAAGATCACAAGAAGTGAAAGTAATACTCTATACTGTGCTGTTGAGACTACATTTGGAACACTGCATTCATTTCTGATCACTACAATAAAAAGGCTCTAGAAAGAGTGTAGAGAAGTACAACAAAGATGATAAGGTGTTTGGAGGCTAAATCCTATGAAAAATGGCTAAAGGAATTAGGTATGTTTAGGTTAATGAAGAAAAGAAGACTGAAGGGAGACATGATAGCAGTCTTCCAAAACATGAAGGGCTCCACAGGGAAGATGGCATTGATTTATTCTCCATAGCACCTGGGCTAGGACAAGAAGCAATAGATGGAAGTTTGTCAGAGGGTGGAAAAACATTTTACTGAGATGGTATGAGGACTCCTACCTAGGGTAGGGGTTGGACTAGAAAACCTCCAAGGTCCCTATGATTGTAAGGTTCTAAGGCATGTAATAAAATTGTTTTTAAAACATGACCAATGCATTCCCTCAACTCTTTTGAATGAAGAAAAATCCAGGCCATGCCTATGTGTGATGTTATTGTATCCACTTTGTATTACCATCCCACCCATTGTGGCATGATGTAAAGAGCCATGGAAATGACCTTGGAGAAAGCAGGCACAAACAACAAGATTACATAAAGATTGCATACTTTAAGATCAGGAAACAGCAAAAGTATGAAAAAGAAGTTCAACCTGAGTCTTCTTTAATCAATTGTGGTATAAGAGAGGAAGAAAAAAACCCAGTCTGGCTTTTGAAATTTTGTTACTATAGACTATTTTAATAAAGAACAGTTGATGTCAGATTTCTGGAGTCTGTTTCTTGTTCTGACCTATTTTGAAGGGCTAACATGTTACACTTTTAAAAATTATTAAGTCATTTAGTCATTGAAAAATTGTCCATTTCCATGCTAAGAATGTTCTGTCATCCAACCTCATAATCTCTCCTTTGCAGAACAATGTCTCTGGTTTCAATGGAGAATATTCTGGATGACAACCACTGTTCCATCTCTTCTAACATATGTAGCACCTGAAACCTAGATGGACACACCTCCAAGAGAGGAACACTCTTCTCATTTAACAAGATTTCAGAAATACAATCCAGATCTGCTGTTGCATCCACCACAAGGTCATGGATCAGAGGAAAGTTCCTGAGCACACTAGGGTTTTTGCTTCCTTTTCTTATATTAGTTTTCCCAACAGTAAAACAACCCCCTTCTGTTATATTATATTGTTTATCTCCTAAGTCTGTTGTTGTCTTTCCCTATATTGATTCTGTTCATAATTACCAGTAGGATCTGTTCTATGCAGCTACACTCAATAGATTCTGGCTTGTCAATGTTTCCACTGTGCTCCTTTTTTTATTGAAAATCTATACCACTGAGCAATCTTCACATTATCTATATGTGGCATTTTTATGCCAGACAAATTATACCTCAAAGGAAAATGATTGATTTGAAAATATAATCCTGTGAGCTCCAACATAGGTGTTAGATATTTTTGGTGCCTCTACTACAAGTAGAAACTCATTTGCACAATCAGTGTATCACAATCACTTCTGATATAAAAAAAATAAGTTGAATCAGGCTAATGCAAAGCAGGGCTCTTTAGGATGGTTTGCAGTCGCTGAAGAGCTTGTTAATTGTTTGCTGGATTGAGACAAATGTGAAATATTTTTGGTGACATGGGAATAAATGTATTAATACATTAAACATGTTCTCAATGCTGTACTTCACATCTTCAGATAAATAAAGGAACAGAATCCTTTTTGCCCTCTCCTTTTTCTCGCATTGCATCTTCGACACAACAAATTCTTTCTGCCTCTTTTGCCTTTCATCCATCTACTTCACATGAACTCAAGTGACCCAGAGTGAACAACCAAGACCTCTTCCTGAGCAAGCATACATTTACAGAAATAAAGGATTCCTGCAAGCTTCTATACCCTACAAAATCAACCGTATGTTATCCTTAAGTGACTTCTGTGTCACACAAAATTGTCACTCAAGCCCCAAAATCTAATAAAGCATTGCTCTTCACTAATCATACAAAAGGAAGGACCTTCTCTTTCTTCTTCCCTCTTTGATGCCCCATCTGGCTCTTCTGCCAGGTAAGGGGAGGTAAAGTATATGGACTTTCAGATGCTTTGCCGATACACATTTATCTCTATTAAAAAAAATACTTTTCTCTTTTTTAGCCTCCAGTAAGCCCATGAATATATTTTTCCTACCATTTTTGTTTGTTTGTTTGTTTGTTTGTTTGTTTGTTTGTTTGTTTGTTTCCCTGCAGTGTCATTTTGCTCATTTTGGGGAGATGGGAAGGGAAAAGAGAAACACACCCATATGAATCCAGGGAAATTGAAACAATAAATCATATTTTATTATACTGCCTTTTCTATAAGGACTTGCTTTTAAAGTACATTAGCCCCATACTGCAGGATTACCTAGGCAGATCAGATGAATTTTATATAGTTTTGCTCCTTTCCAATGTAAAATACCATTCTCAGTGTGAAAAACTGCTGAAAAATGTGCCAACAAACCATACACTGTGATGCTGTGGATGGGATGAGCTCTCATTAGATTTTAAATGTTTTGCCAATGTAAAACAATGGGTCCTTAATTATAAATGAAAATGTATGTACTGTATGTCATCTTCCTTTACCAGATTTACTCAAGAAGCTCCCCAACTATGCAAGAAACATTCCTTGTAAGTCCACAAGGGAAGCCCCTCCTCAAATGGATCAGCATGCCCTCTGTATACTTGCTTTAAATTGTTTGGCATCTGACTCAGAGAACCCACTAGCCTACTTCGTCCAATTTTCCCAGTCCATAGGCTCAGAGCATCATGTCCTCATGGCTTCTGCTGCCTGAAGAAACATAATCTCTCCCACCACTGTTGTTGATTCATCACTCAATCAGCTGCCAATCCTCCCACCAGCATGAAGAAATCCATGTTATCCACAGTGTGTTAATTAATTCAGCAATTTCATCCAGAGCTACTTGGAATAGCTTTTACATAAATGGTATTTACCAATAGTCTCTTTTTTTTTCTGTTTCATTTTTACTACTCATGTTGTGGCAAACAGCATCTTTTCTTTTTCCTGATCACTATAATGCTGGACAGCAATCAGGGTTTCTTGAGCCAGATTGATCTGTCCAGTTGCAATGAATTCTTTTTGCAAGTCATTCAATTTCAATGGACCATTCATTTCTGAATGACTTGTGAAGTTCCCATGCCGTGACCTTGACAGTTTTCCAGCTTTTAGAAAGCTTCTAGCAGTTTGCCAACTTGGTTTCTTCCTTACACTGATATATAAACATTACAGTATTTCTCAAATAATTTTATTTCGTTTAGGCTAGCAATACCACCCCAATTAGAGACCTGCAAGGTATATCATGTTAACAAGAGTAAATAATCCAGATTATAGAAAATAATTATTTTAGTTTACTCTGAAAGACACTGCTTTCAACATGAAATTCAATGGTGAAAAAAGTAAGGTTTTACATTTAGGCAAGAAAAACCAAATGTACAGGTATAGTATAGGTGGTACCTCACTCAATAGTAGAAACTGTGAGAGGGATCTCGGAGTCCTAGTGGACAATCACTTAGATATGAGCCAGCACTGTGCTGCAGCTGCCAAAAAAGCCAACACAGTGCTAGGCTGCATTAACAGAGGGATAGAATCAAGATCACGTGAAGTATTAATACCACTTTACAATGCTTTGGTAAGGCCACACTTGGAATACTGCATCCAGTTTTGGTCACCACGATGTAAAAAAGATGTTGAGACTGTAGAAAGAATACAGAGAAGAGCAACAAAGATGATTAGGGGACTGGAGGCTAAAACATATAAGGAATTCGGTATGTCTAGTTTAATGAAGAGAAGGATGAGGGGAGACATGATAGCAGTGTTCCAATATCTCAGGGGCTGCCACAAAGGAGAGAGAGTCAAGCTATTTTTCAAAGCGCCTGAAGGCAGAACAAGAAGCAACGGATGGAAACTAATCAAGGAGAGAAGCAACCTAGAACTAAGGAGAAACTTCCTGACAGTTAGAACAATTAACCAGTGGAACAACCTGCCTCCAGAAGCGGTGAATGCTCCAACACTGGAAGTTTTTAAGAAGAGACTGGACAGCCATTTGTCTGAAATGGTATAGGGTTTCCTGCCTGAGCAGGGGGTTGGACTAGATGACCTCGAAGGTCCCTTCCAACTTTATTATTATTTATTTATTATTATTATTATTATTATTATTATTATTATTATTATTATTATTATTATTATTATTATTATTATTATTATTATATTATTATTATTATTATTATTATTATTATTATGTCCATTCATGTGTGCCACAATTTTTAAAAAAACAATAACAAATTGGGGTAGGATTGGATAAGAGGTATTAAGAGAATGAGGGTCTTGAAATTAATTCTTTTGAGAAATGGGTATGTATAAGAAACCAAATCCTGTAAGGAATCAACTTGTATAAGAATCAGGGTATGATTAGTCTAAAGAAAATAGGCTGGGGAGAAATATGATGGCATTCTTCATAACTAAAGTTTTCACATATAGAAAGAGGTGTAAGTGCTTTCTCCATGCCTGAAAGGGAAAAATCAAACCAGTATTAAAACTACAAGGATATGGGTTCAGACTAGATCTCATAAGAAGAAACTCATAATTGTATAAGCTGTCACCCATGAAGCAGGCTTCCATATGAAGTGGTTACTTCTCCTTCCTTAGAAGTCTTCAGAGGCTGGTTGGTTAATGGCTTCTATCCTGAGCAAAGGGTTGGACTAGATGACTGCTTACTTTATGATTCTAGGCATCAACCTTTCCCACTGTGAAATGCTTATTCTAGCTGTGCCTTTTACTGGTAAAGTACTGATTGTTGTTAAGACAGAATATTACGAAAACACTTCAGAATGATGCTTAACCTGTGGAGGGGTTTGCCCACCCCTTATTACCATAAAGATTTTCACTTCTTAATTTCTTCCAATGTTCTGGTCTCATGTCTGTACTAGAATAAAACAAGTCATATGATCATTATGATCTAGATTTCAACATACTTCAGAAATAGACATATAGGTTGTTAAGAGCAAATTCCATGAATTTTCTTGTCAATCCTTATGTAAACAGAAACTTCCATGACAGTTTTAACTGACTGGTGAATGTTTCACTTTTTATAAAATGAATAAACAATTTGTAATTCTTAAATGATGAAGAAGCTACTGCTTGAACGTTTTTTCAATGCATATCAATTTTATAATGCCAGTATTTTTCTAGTTTATAGAACCTATGTTTATATATTAAAAAAATGAATAAGTGTCTCAGACTCAATGGGTTGCATATAAAGATTTACACAAGACAAGTGAATTTCCACAGAAAGTATCTGTTTAATGTAGAATTTAATTTGACAGAATACAGAAGATTTAACTTTGGTCTAAAGCTTAGTGCTGCAACATATGAAGACAACATAAATTCAAGAGTCCTTTTGTGGGCACAAAATCTCAAACATCATTTGCCCTGTTACTCAGTTCTACAGACAACAGCATTATATATTTTTTTTAAAAAAAAATAGCATGCGTATCATATGTGGGAATATATCTGGGCACATTCTTGCTTATGTACGGCTTCTTAGAAGTGAAGCATCTGCAGCCATAATTGTTTAGCTGCTATTTATCCTCGCCTGCAGCTACATCCATCTAAACAACCCTCCACAAAAGACTGACTGATTGAGAGGCATATTTTGGACAGTAATATTGAAAGCAAACAAATCCAAGACATCAGTTATGAATGAAACTAAAGTTGACATGGAACCAGATTTCTTGCAGATGGCAGAGTATTAGTATAATGTAGAGGTTAAACTATTGGACCAACACCAGAGAGACCCAGGTTCATATTCACCCCATCTAAAGAAACGTACTGAATGACTTTGAGCCAGTCATTCTCTCAGCCCATTTTACTTAACAGACTTGCTCTTGTAGGAAAAGTGAGATAGAGGATGGAACATTATGTATACCCTCTTGAAAACCTGAATGAAAAATGGGAGAGAAAGCTAACAGAGAATGAATTGAAATTGCCCTAACATCTCCTTACATCCTGATATTTTAAATATTGGTTTTAAAAAAATAGTAAGAGGGGAATGGGATATGTTATCCATCATTTTCTCAGTTTGAACAACTTTTTCAGAAAAGAAAGTTAAGAAGTAATTGCATTTTTTTCCAGGTACTGTAGTTTTCTGCAACAACTGGATTCAGTTTGCCAAAAATGCATTGGCACCGACACAAACAGCTCCCCTTCTCTGTCTAGTGCTTTGGTTCAACAATAACCATAGGTGCGATTATCAGGTGAATGAAATAAAACCGGCATCCATGGTATACGGCCTGGTTATTTGAGGGAACCTCCTGTCTTCCATAGCATCTGCCTGGCCAACTTGATTCTGCCAGATTGGTACACTCCAGCTACCTTTGATTAAATCATGCCATCTATCAGGATTCTAGAAGTGTGCCTTCTCTATAGCAGTGCCTGCCCTCTGGAACAAGGTTCCCCCAAGATCCATATGAATCCCAGCATGTTGTTGTTCAAAAAAACTGTGAAAACCTGGTTCTTTAAGCAGACCTTTGGCGAGGGACAGTGAGACCCCTTGCCTCATTATGTTTGCGTACTTTTATCTTTGTCTTGTATGTTTTATTGATTTCATTATAGTTTCTTTGTCTGTGTTGTGTTGTTGTGAGCCATGAAGAATAATTGAGAGTAGGGTGATATACATGCTTAATATATTATGATTCATTGCACAGTCAGCCAGATGTTCAGACTTGATCTGGCATTTTTATCCACCTATCGAGTCCTTCCCAAGGACCTGGAATAGGCAGTTGTTTGAAGGTATTAAAGGTATTGTCACAGGATGTAAGCTTTTGCAATTAACTGATGGTGATTTTGCTGATCACGTTCAAGTGGTGCTCAAGTTGTTTTGAAATTGCACCCAAGGCATCTATTACTATTAGTACTACCTTTGCTTTCTTTTGCCACAATCATTCTAATTCTGTTTGTATTTTGTTATCTTATTATTATTTTATTTGCACTTATTAAATCACTCATGGAACACTCTTCAATCTCTGTGATAATCTCACTTTTTTTCTAATGTTTCCTCACTGACCTGGTTTGCAGTCCAAACATAATTGCCATAGAATCAAAAAAGACTAAGCTAAAATTTGGCCTGCATCCAGCCAACCTAGAACTTTGCATTCTGTTTTTTTTCTCCTTTCTTCTGAGTACTTGTGCTCATATATTTATTTCCAACCTTTTAATGTTATTACTTAGTTCCTCAATAAATATCTCAGACATTCTTGAGGATGGTGCTCATGTTTCTCCTTGTTCTCTGTAGTGTTATAAAGGAGAGGACTTTCTTTTTTTTGTGAAAAATATCTGTCCAGTTATAGTTTTGTTACTTTCTCTTAAATATGTTCTACAATGAATACTGTCCATTAATAGGATGTATAATACAGCCTGCAACAGATTCAGAGGTCCATGCAAGGTCCAACTATACTGCACATCATTATCTGTAATTAATTAGAACAAAAAGAATTTTATTTGCTCAATGTAATTCTACTTAAACAGGAAAGACTTGAAACCTCCTATTAGAACCAGTAAATGTACTGAAAGGAAATAAACCTTGAACTAAAGGAAAGCAGTAGTGAGAGACTGTATTGATCAGGAAGACATTTGCATTTAGTTTACAATAAATACTGTGCAGTAGAAAGCATAGGTCTTCTGCATTTTAATTAAATCCACTAAAGACACATTTCAGCACAGGTAATCTATTTAATATATCCCAAGTCTGCTGCGTAAGAGATGTTGGTTTCACTAACAACCGGAGAACCACTGCAATATGCAACATCAGTCAATGAGCATAAAACTTTGTTCCACTACAGTCATTCTAAAAAGTAAAGAGATTTGCCCCTAAGAATGGGGTTAGCTGATCCAGGACTTCCACTGTTTATCTGGAAGAAAAATGCTCTCCACAGCACAATGTCCAAGTCAAGTTTTCATGAGCTGAATATTAATAAGCTGCTGGAATTTGCCAGATTTTTTTCAGTCAACGTTATGCACAGAAATCTGTATAAAATTTCCTGTCATTCTGAGACATAACATATGCAAAGATAAATGTATAAACCTTAAAAGTATCTTAGCATATTTACTCCCCTCCCCCCAAAAAAATAAATATCCCAGGGAGAAAATCAGAAATTCTCCCTCTCTTGTCTGTGATATAATGCCATATACTTTAAATCAGTGTTTCTCAAACTCAATAATTTTAAGATGTGTGGGCTTCAACTGAAAGTTGCTGAGGTGGAAAAACACTAGGCTAGTCTCTGAGCTCACCTTCAGTAATTTAGTTCCTTGTTGAACTGTTCTCAACCTTTGGTACTTCTTCACTAATGTTTCACTGGAAATCTGCTTTCCTGAAACTTAAAACCAGGAATATGCAAACTACAACTATTCAGGAAATCAGAAGTTCTCCAGAATGTACTGTCTGTACCTCCTTCTTTACCAATCCCCAGACCATGGCAAATTATAAATTATACCATTCAGGTGTCACATTGGCAATTTCCCACATGAAAATCAAACCAGAAATAACTCAAGATGCCAGGGTGTGGCCCAACCTAGTTTGGCTGGAATATCATGTCTCATGACACCTTGAACTCCTTCCAACTCAGTGGATTTATTTCCAAACTGTTCACAGAACAGCATAGTCTCCCATTCCATCAACAACTCCCCCTCCCAAATGTCTTCCCACTGGCTCTCAATGGAGGATTGGCAAGTCAGGTGGAATATTTAAAGAGAGGGGGAAAGACTCACAACTGCATTGGATTGATTGAGAGGTTTTCAGCTGCAATCCTATATAATAGCCAACTCGAGGATTTTAAAAAAAAAATCTGTTCTTCCATAAAATCATATGTCTAACGAGAATAATATAGGATAAGGGGAAAATCTGAAGGTGGCAAAGCAGGTTGGCCTCTAATGTTAAGGTTTGTATTTCCTGTTCTACATATGCTGCACATTTGTTTTTATATTTCTTATTACCAAGCCAAAAATTCAGGTATCTCTTGTACAGACTTAGCAGAAAAGCAAGATTAACAATCACTGCCACTTTTTAAAGTTCTATTGTCCCTGATTCATCCAGACATCTAATCATTCTTTCTAAATGTTTGATGTTTATGAATACGCTAGTGTGATTATGCCCTGTGTTCTCTCTTCATTCCTATTCAGCAGGTGACAAGCCTGTGCAAAACGTGTAATAATAACCCAATTATGACTGTAGATTTTCTGTATATAGCCTGGGGACCCAATCTTTCTGGAATCCTTGATACATGGATACTGCCTGAATCTGTACAATTGGTTTGGGTTGATCTCTGTTTTCATTCTATAAGCAGAAGTCCTTCCATTTGTGGCATCTATGTGGATAACCTAACTCAGAATTTATGCTAGGGACTTATGGAAAGAAGGGATGAACTAAATAAAATCTTGGTGCCACTCTCTCTATTCCCAAACCATCAGCTACTTATCCACTATTAGAGTACAGCAAATTCAGAAGGAAGAATTAAAACTAAACAGTAATGGTAAAAACTATATATATATATATGTTTGTGTGTGTGTGTGCATGTGTGTGTGCATGTGTGTGTGTATGTGTGTATGTATGTATGTATGTATGTATGTATGTATGTATGTATGTATGTATTTTCAAATACCCTTGAAATTCAAGCAGCACAAAAATTGGCTTATTCTAAAACAAGCACATGAGGCAAGGAACACACAGTATTCACCATCTGGCTAACAAAGCCTGTATTTAATACTTGATACTGAGCTTCTTCTAGCATACTGGGATAACACAAAAAACTTTTATGGAGCAGTTTCCATGTCTAATCTAATATTGTAGGCTTCTTCTGACATGGGAAACCTCCAGCATTTAGAACATCATACAATATTGACATTAGATCAACTTTTAAGATGTTAAAAATGCTACCTCTTTTATTCTACTTCTCTCTTTTCATCATTAGATGAATATATGCATAATTGAAAGGTACAGTATGTGCATGTGTATACATATGCATCTCATTCTAAACACAGGTAAAATGTTCTTTTAATACACAGCTTGTACCAAATTAACCATATATTTTTCAAGAAACAGACAAAATGAACTGTGTAGATTAGCACATTTCTTAACATGAAATTGTGCAAGGAAAATAATGATTTATTTTCTTAGCATATCCACTGTTTAAATGCATATTATTCAAGCACAGGGCATGCCATATCTAGCTTCCTTGCCCTCATTCATTAGTTTTGTGAAATAGTCATTATGAATAGCTTAGTGCTCTATTCATTTTGCAGTCACAGAGTTTCAAAGTATAAAGACATAAAATGTGAATAGATACGAAAATGAAGGAGTTTATGTTAAAATGGTGATGACCTAATTTTATTCAAGTTCTCATGACCTATGATTTTGTCTGTATAGCTAGAATCTTTTAATAATTAAGCCATATAAATATACTTATGGTTAGTTTATTAGTGGATGCTGAAATTCTTTGGTGGAATTCCAGTAACTAAGAATTTTGACACCATTGAGTAGAAATGAAGTTATAGTTCATCAGAGGTCTATCTTTGGTCCTCCTAACATTTTAGAGTCACGTGTTAATCACTGTACAATTTATTACCATTGTACTCTGCATGGTGACTTATATTGCAATCTGAGGCACACTAGAGCATACTCTGTCTGCCCCTGACATAAAAAGTTTCAGGTTGCACATCCACAGTTTTAAGACACTGATAGCAGGAAAACTGTGCCTTTGTTACAGTCTAATGTCTGCAACAATTTCTTCATGATAAAGCAAGGGAACAAAAGGGTGGAAAATGCATAGAAATATTAATCTCAGAAGATGGGAAGACTATACATAATCTGTTTCTTGCTTATTCTACCAGGATAAAATTAGCAAGTTATTTTCCTCTTTCATTAAGGACAAAGTCTAAATTCAGAGAGGTCAAAATTAATTTTATTAACCCAAAGTATATTTTCCTGGTGCATTTAGAAAACTGACATTTTCTGGAACTAGAAAGTAACATAAGGATTCCCACTGATAAACTTCATTCTGCTGTAGAAAGGAAATATGGATAAATTAGTCTCTGTCTGGCAGCATAATATAGGAAGAATTTCCATGTCTAATATAAATTATTCTATGTTAAATATAAACAAGCAACAGGTATAAGATTATCATTTAAAGATCCCAATGCTAACCTTTTCCTATGATGATTTAACTGGACAATCATAAATCTACACAATTTGTTTCGCCACCAAAGAGTTGAATTGTCCAAAATGTATGGGTGCAATTATTTTTAAAACCCAAAAACAATGGTTTTGGCTCATCACAACTAATGAGTTCATGACTGATTTCAATGCCAGCTTTGGAAAGAATGATAATATTCCATGCTAACAAGATGACTCAGCAAGCTGAAGGTATGCATTGCATCAGCCCACAATATTTGCATTTTTGTAAATAATCTTTCCCCCCCCTTGTTTAGGTTGGTTGTCATCCCAACAAGTTCAAGAGAAATGGTGGGATTCATGTATAAAGTACATAGGGCCCTCTCTGAGGTAAAAACCCAACTGACTGATCAGCCCTGAATGTACTTTAACTGCTGTTCTTTAAGTCAGATTTAGATTATTCATTTGGGGATCTTCATTTTTTGATTACATTGTTGCTGACAAATGTTCACTGCAGCATCATATTACTTTGGTTTATGTCATTGAGTAGACTTTCCATAGCAACACATTTACAAGTACAGGATTATGAAAAGGTGAGCTTTTATATAATTCTTTAAGCAATGCATTCACTGCAGAATGAATTATAGCAGCTTTGGTGTCGCTATAATAGGAAAAACATACCCGTCACCAGATAGATAGATAGATAGATAGATAGATAGATAGATAGATAGATAGATAGATAGATAGATAGATAGATAGATAGACAGACAGACAGACAGACAGACAGACAGACAGACAGACAGACAGACAGACAGACAGACAGACAGACAGACAGACAGACAGACAGACAGACAGACAGACAGACAGATAGATATGTATAATCATAGATAACAATGAGATATAGTTTGTTTACAGTTATTTATTTCAATAATGCTGCAGCAAATACTCGTGGTTTAGCTAGTGTACTCTAAAACTTGAGATAAAGCTGCATGATTGTCAATATATCAAGCTTGGTTTGGTGGATAGTGAATTGTTAGAATAAATGTCAGTATTCCAAGTTTGGTTGGGTTTTCGAAGATTTTATGCTTATGACTTTGGAGCAAGTTTAAGAGAACTAAGTGAGACAGTAATACACATAATTAATCAGTAAATTAAAGCCACCCAGATTTTAAAAATATATCTAGTATTTTTATCTGTAAAGTATGTAACAATTACTAATAGCCAGAGGACATCACTGGATAGAAGCTCTCTCCCATCACATGTTTTCATAAGATATTTTGGGAATTTCATAAGAAGCACAGATAACTATATATGACAGTGCAACCATTATTTTTCTTTTCATACAACATAGACGTCTTTCCCAAACTCATATAAGGCAACTCAGCCTTAATAGATGGAATCAACAATAACCAAATTTGGTGGGTTACTTTCTGACCATTAATATTCTAAATGAGATGTCTGGTACCACCTATCTTTAATTTACCACAGATCTCCAAAGCATTTAAATATTCATGATAAAGTGTGTTTTAAATCTTTCCTTCAACCTCCCTAAAATGTAAAATATACCAAAAAAAAAAGATGATCAGAAAACAAATCTAAACCCCAAACTATCATATTTCAATGCAGCAATGGGAAATGCAGGCTGGCAAGTTGCATGGTGAGGATGAGAAGAAAAGGCATCTCTGTTTACAGTGTTACTTTCTTTCTTTCTTTCTTTCTTTCTTTCTTTCTTTCTTTCTTTCTTTCTTTCTTTCTTTCTTTCTTTCTTTCTTTCTTTCTTTCTTTCTTTCTTTCTTTCTTTCCCTTCCCCTCTTGATTCCGTTCTGCAAAAACTGTGTCAACCTTCACAATAGAAATGATAGCCAGGCCAATCAAAGCATCATAAAATTTAATTTGTCTTCTAACAGAGTCTTTTTTATTAACTTTTTATTGTGCAAGAGTCTTTAAATAAACCTTGCCACTGAATAGATTAGATTTACTAAATTGGCTATCAAGTAGCTTTCCCTTGATTGACAAGTTGATATCCAACTTCATTATTGTATGGATAGATGTGCATTGTTTGTTGCCTGTAATAATCACTCCAGGTGATATAATACTTGTATGGGTGCATGCATGTACGGACATTCTGCATGTTCATATATATCATCGCACATCCAGTAGTCAGTTGTCTCACATGGCATACAACCAACCAAATCTATGCACTGGGAAGAAACAAGAAATTCCCACAATCCTACTTGGAAATGCTTGTTCCTGAATTAACAGTATGCTTCTCACTTCTTTGGAAAACTAATGTCATATTTTGTGTTAATCAAAATGCTCAAATGAAGTAATATTTGATAATACCACACTTACAATCCACATTAACCCCCCAAAGAATAATTGCAAGGTAGGGAGGCTAAGTTTCAGATTCCTCAGAGACAACACCTATAAGTGAAGCAAGCACCAGAACTTGTTGAAAATTTAACTTAAATCATCAGATCTATCACAGGAAACACACACCAAAATATCTCACTTTTCAACCACAAAGAGAGATGGAGAAAGAGAATGCTATGAAATTTGAGTAAGATTAGTCCCTTTCTCTGCAAAGGACACTACAGAAAAAAAAAGGAATCAAAAATAAATCTGAAACTGTACAAGAAAGCTCCACTAACAACCAATGCATCTTTGAGAAAATTTGTATGATAAGCAGCAGTTTAGAAATCCTGAGTAATTTCCATTTTGCTATCAATCTGCATTAGCGGAGAGTATCTGGAGCTGCTTCCTGAACCCACATATTCATTTTAGCTGAGCCTGCTGAAATGCACAAGGGGTGGGTGGGGGGGTGTCGGGGGGGGAGTGAATACAAGGACTCCAATCAAAGTTATTGCTAGGTAAGAGGGGGTTGTGGGAAGAGATACATATTATATTCCATTTGTGTAGAAAAAGAGGCCACAGAATGCCTTCACATCAAATCTCCAAAATACTGCTTTAATCCACCATATATCAGCAGCTTGCAGATAGATAGATAGATAGATAGATAGATAGATAGATAGATAGATAGATAGATAGATAGATAGATAGATAGATAGATAGATAGATAGATAGATAGATAGATAGATAGATAGATAGATAGATAGATAGATAGATAGATAGATAGATAGATAGATAGATAGATAGATAGATAGATAGATAGATTTTCCAGACACTTTACAATGAAACGCTTAACCCGACAGGTAACTTTAGCGAGCGAGCAAGTGCTATCCATTCAACATGGGGGGAAGTACAAAAAATAAGAAACATTATAGGGAAAAAAGACGGTAGTGAAGATCTTGGACTTACCTGTCCAATAGCCGCCCCTGAAAACTTCTCCGATGAAAATGAAAATTCCTCTAGTTCCCCCGGGGATCTGTTGAGTTGACTCGGAGCACAATAATCGGTGAGTTTTTTAGATGGTCCATTTACTAATCATCCAGCTCAAGAGAGGCGGCGGGAGGGGGGGGGAAGGAAAGGTGTCCAAGAGACTTTGCAAAAAGTATGTCCAGGTTTCCAGAGCAATCGCGAAAAGGAGTCAGGCTGAAGAGGCACAGAAACCAGTGGCCCGAGAAAAGAAATTCTCCCCGTCTGCACGCTACACCTAGCTTCTCGCTCTCCAGAGCGGGAGAGCAAAGCTGTCAGTGGTAGCTTCCAATCGCTGCCGTCTTATGCTGCAGATGGTACATCTCGCTCCTACCTTCCCAATTGGGCAAGCGATTCAAAGA